>JAYJMB010006164.1:0-11287 GCA_036873735.1 Pouteria campechiana | reverse complement strand
TTCTTTTAAGTTGGTTCTTGCATTTGCGATGCTTTATGTGCTGAATTAGGCTGCTAAGGTGTTGGATCCTTAGGCCGATACAATTGATAATTATTTCTCATTTTGGATAAGCTTTAAAAAGGTGGAAAACATAGAGAAAGCCACATCTTTGCCAACAAAATTACCCATGTGAATCTAGAGTGATCATCCACTATGACATACACATATCTTTTGCCACCAAGACTTAAAATGTCAGATGACCCAAATAGATCCATGTATAATAACTCTAGGGATCTAGATGTGGAAACTTTATTCTTTAGTATAAATGATATTTTGGTTTGCTTAGACATTTGACAAGCTTTGCAAATTTGATCATTGTCGAATTTCAATTTTGGTAGACCATTCACTAAAATTTTCTTCCATAGGGACTTAATATTTGAGATGTTTATGTGTCCCATTCTTTTGTGCCACAACCATGGATCCTCATTGACTATAATAAGTCATTTTGTTGATAGAACTATGAATGAGCGGAAGATGATCACTGAACCTAGTGTTATTTTCCTTAAACAATCGAATCAATAAATTGGAAATAGAGACAGAGAGCATAAGTGAAGATGAAGAACTGATGGCTGAAAATGTAAAAAATAGAGTGGCTTAACAAGATTAGTAACTTATGAAGGAGTTTGCATGCCCTATCATAGGAATATCGCCTTCGTACATTATTTTAAATGACAATGCTAGTAACTATGAACAGAAACATGTACACTTTAATATTCTTCCTTTTTTTCATGGTGTAGCTGCAAAAGATCCATTAACTTTCATGCGTTATTTCTACTCAACTATTCAAACTTTTCCCTTATAGGGACATATTAAGGATGAGCTACATATGAGATAAACTATTCAAACTTTTCCCTTATAGGGACATATTAAGGATGAGCTACATATGTGATGTTTCTCATACATTCTAAAGGTGCAACTAAAACCTGGTTCATGTCATTAGCTTCTAGGTCACTAACCACTTAGGAAGTAGTGTACAACAAGTTCATTAGCAAACTTTATTCCCATGCTAAAACTACAGAATTGAGAGGTAAGATTGCAACATTCTCTCAAATGGATGGCAAAGCTTTCCATGAGGCCTAGGAAAGATTTAAGTACTGTTAATTCAATGTCCTCTCCATCATTATCCTTTAGAGTTCCTTAATCAATTCTTCTACGATGGATGGACACAACCATGTTAAGCCATGGTTGATAATGTTGTAGGTGGAGTAATGGGAGAAAAGACCCCAGAGAAAACATTCGAGTTGTATGCGATGATTGGAGCAAACTCATAACAGAAGAGTGTTATAGCTAGGTCTAAGGGAATGTACGAGGTAAACGCTAAAAAAAATCTTACTATGAGATGTCAAAGATGGTGAAGCAGGTAACAATGTTGTGCTCTATGATAATTAATAAAAAACAACCTATTCCTGCTAAAGTATATTCAATATTTGGTATTGGTGGTCACTCACACAATGCTTATCCTTCTAGCAAAAATTTTGCAGGCATGTTAGAGCAAGCAAATGCAATGAACTTCTACAATCAATGATGCAGAATGACCCATATTCAAACTCCTGGTTGAATAAATCATCCAAACTTTTCATGGAATAATAATCACAACTAGAACTAAGCAAGAACATCTTTTCAATCTAAGAAGCCTACTCTTGAAGAGACTATGCAAAGTTTCATTTAAGCAACCCAAACTTAGTTCTAGAATAATGAATCAATATTCCAGAACTTGGAGGCATCCGTGAAGAAGATAAAGACACAGATGGAGCAAATTACAAAAGCTGTGTAGAGTCACACACCAGGAAAGCTTCCAAGCTAGCCACAGCAAGCATAAGCAATCACGACATTGATAAGTGGAAATGTAAGTGATAACAAAGTTGGTGATGAAACTGATGAATCTCATTCTTTTGCAGGAATAAACAAGGAGAAGGATAAGGCAGAAGAGGGGGTGAATTCAAGGAGAGCAGTATTTCCAATTGTTTACCCTCCAGTCAACTACAAACCATCACTACTATATGATTCCCCAATACCTTTTCCAAGACAAATTAAAGAAGATTAAGATAGATAAATTATTTTTTGATATCTATGAAATTCTTTCCAAAGTTAATGTTAACTTATCCTTGCTCGATATGATAAAAACATGCCAGCTTACACCAATTTTCTAAAGGAATTAAGTTTATGAGCCACATGAGAAGGTAATAGTGTCTAAAGTAGCTAGCGCAGTTTCGCAAAAAAATCTCCCTCCAAAACGGAAGGATCCTAGTAGTTTCAATCTCATAATTATCATTGGAGGTGGAAATAATGTAAATGCAATGTTGGATTTGGGTCCTAGTATCAATCTAACACCTTATTCTGTTTACTTGCAACTTGGGTTGGGAGATTTAAAACCCACTACAATGTCTCTATAGTTTGTAGATAGATTAGTGAAATACCTAAGAAGCATTGTAGAAGGTATTCTAGTGCAAATTGATAAATTGATTATTCCTATAGATTTTATTATTCTAGATATGGAGAAATAGTTGATTCCAGAGAGAGGTGCTTATTCTTCTAGGGCACCCATTCATGGCTACAATAAAGAAAATCATAGATGTGTAAAATAAAAAACTAAAAATGACTATTCTAGATGAGACTGGGGAATTTTCTATTTATAATTCTCTAGCCTTATCTTTAGATCCTAACAGTTGTTTTCAGATTAGTGATTTGGACTAACTTGTATTATCTACTTTTGTGTAGCAGGAAAGAAATGACAAATTGAAGCTAGTGCTTACCCATGATGAATTGGAGGAAGATAATGAGATCAAGGAGATACGAGAAAAACTTGATAGTACAAAGGAAGTCACAAAAGATAAAGCTACCATGGAAAAGTTGACGCATTTGAACCCCAAACTAGCACAGGCAATTGTCACACAACTAAAACTAGAATTGAAACAACTACCATAAAACTTAAAGTATGTATTTTTTAATGAGAATAATACTCTTCCAATTATAATTGTTGCTAACTTATCTGCTAATTAAGAGAAGAAGTTGTTGAATGTCTTGAGAGAGCACAAGGTGGCTATAGGTTGGACATTAGCTGACATCAAAGGTATGTACAGGCATAAGATTTTGTTGGTAAATGATGTAAAGCCTTTCAGGGAGGCTCAAAGAAGACTTAACCCACCCATGCAAGAAGTTGGTAAACCAAAACCAATCAAGTTATTAGATACAGGTATTATCTACCAAATCTTTAATAGTATATGGGTAAGTCCAGTTCATGTGGTATAAAAGAAATCTAGTATTTCGATTATTAAAAATGATAATAATGAATTGGTATTAATGAGAGTGAATAAAGGGTGGAGGATGTACATAGACTACAGAAAACTCAATATAGCCACAAGAAAGGATCATTTTCTTCTCCTTTTCATTGATTAGATGCTTGAACGATTGGAAGGCCATACTTACTATTATTTTTTGGATTGTTTTTCAGGATATAATCAGGTTCTTATAGCTCCAAAAGACCAGGAAAAGACAAACTTACTTCCTAGTTTGGAACTTTTGCTTATCGAAGAATGCCATTTTGGTTTATGCAATGCCCTTGCAACCTTTGAAAGGCATATGATGTCTATTTTTTTTAATGTGATTGAAAGGTTTATTGAGGGAGGTGAACCTTGGTATGCTAACATTGTTAACTATTTAGTCAAGGGATTTTTATTCAAATTCTAAATTCACGAGGAAGGAAGAGGTTGTCTATAACAGAACATTACTTTTAGGATGATCCAATTTTGTGTAAACTTTACTTGGATCAAATCATTAGAAGTTGTGTACTTGTGGATGAACGACAAAGTAGTTTGACTCACTGCCACACATTCAAATATGGAGGGCATTTTAGAGGAAAGAAGATTGCTTTCAAAGTTTTCTAGTGTGGTTTCTATTGACCAACTATTTTCAAGGATGATCGTGCCTTCTATGTAAATTTGATAGGTGCCAGAGAAGAGGTAACATTGGGAGGAAAGATGAGATGCCACTCATAGTTAACCTTGTTGTTGAACTATTTGATGTATGGGGCATTGATTTCATGGGCCCATTCCCACCAACCAATGAAAACATGTACATTCTACTTTACATTGATTGTGTCTAAGTGAATTAAGCCAATGGCCACTAAAACTAATGATGCTAATGTTGTGCTTAGATTTCTAAAAGATAGGATTTTCTCCAGGTTGGGCTCTCGAAAAGCAATCATTATTGATAGAGGTACTCACTTTTGCAATAAGGTGCTTACAGATCTGTTGAAAAGGTACAACACCACTCATCAAGTGGTAACATCTTATCATCCACAAACATTTGGACAGTTTGAATTTAGCAACTGATAGATTAAAGCAATTCTTGAGAGGACAACAAACACATCAAGGTAAGATTAGGTAATGAAGCTAAATGATGCTTTATGGGCATATAGAACTATATTTAAGACCCCAATTAGAAGGAGTCCTTAAAGTCTTGTCTTTGGAAAAACATGCCATCTACCCGTGGAGTTGGAGCACAGAGCATATTGAGCTATCAAGAAGCTAAACTTTAATTTACAAAAGCCAGGTGAAGGGAGAAAGCTTCAGTTGAATAAATTGGAGAAGATAAGAAATGAAGCTTATGAAAATATGATGATTTATAAGGTGCAAAGAAAGAGATATAATGTCAAATCATTCATAAAAGATGCATTGAACTTGGAATGGAAGATTTGTTGTATGATTCA
Source organism: Pouteria campechiana (assembly GCA_036873735.1). Classification (NCBI taxonomy): domain Eukaryota; kingdom Viridiplantae; phylum Streptophyta; class Magnoliopsida; order Ericales; family Sapotaceae; genus Pouteria; species Pouteria campechiana. Next base: position 6,540 of record JAYJMB010006164.1, on the reverse strand, counting down.
CATTTGCATTTATTTCCAAGAAAATTGGAGTCATGTTGGCCCATTCTTGGTAACCCAAGTGTTTTCACATGGAGCTATTGAGTTAAAGAATCTGAGGACTAGGAACAAGTTTAAAGTATTTAATGGTCATCGAGTAAAGGGATATGTGAGAGATGACTTGCCAATGCAATTAAATGAAGTTGTCAGATATCAGAATCCATGAAGGAAGAATTAGTCTTATACGAACATTAAATAGAGCGCTTCTTAGGAGACAGCCCATGTTTCTAAACTTTTTTTTATTTTCTTAGAATTTAGCTTAGTTGTTTGTACTTTTAGGATAAATTTTTAAAATTTTTGGTTACTTCATGTTTTGCAGCAGGAGGAATTCTATCTCTAGAAAGAAAAAAGAAATTATATGTTCAGAGGGAGATGTCCATGCTATAGCTTTAGGAGGAACTCAATTAGCTTTTAGTTGATGCCAATTCAATTCTAGAAGAAGAGGATGAGAATGTACTTCATTTAGGAAAGCCCTTAATCTTAAACTTCATCCATAATTTCACATTCAGGACAATGTTTGGTTTAAGTTGTTGTTTGGGGATTTACATTCAGATTTGCATTCATTCAGTTTTGGGCAAATTTTTTTGAATTTAGGTATAATTTTTTCGATAAGATTTACTTTGAGATGACTTACTAAGGAAATCCAAGAGTAATTGTACTAACATATTGAAATTGAATAGGATGGATTCTCTCTTAATGACTAATAACTTATGCTTAGTTTTTGATTGCCATTGTACATGATTTAGAAGGAAGGATAGATGTTATCTTGTGATTTAATAATTCTTGTAATAAGTCCTTCTTCCTAACTAATGAAAATTTCATTGAGCAAATTATGTTATTATCATACAAAGTGTATATGATTCAGTTGATGATGCTGTAAATTCAGTGACATATTTTGGTTGACATAAGAATGCTAGAATTTGTTTGATTATCCCTCAAGGTGAAATCCTAGACAACCTGTTTACTTAGAAATTATTTAGGCATTTTTTATTAGTTTGATCCTTTCAAGCTAGCCTATTACACCCTAGCCCCAGGGACAGCATAATTAACTGCTATTCCCAAATCCAATAGTGAATATTCCAAGATCTATCACACTATAGATGAAACATAACTATAAAGGGAACCATAATAACTCACAATTAAGAAAAAGTACATAAATTCCATACAATCTTTAGGGGGCGCTATTTGTAACAACTGTGGTATTTGAAATCTACTCATGTGAAAATGGGTAGAGTTTACTCTATGAATTCGATAAATTTCACTATTTTGAGTTTAATAAAGTCAATGAGAAGAGAAAGAACTAAAACGGTGAAATTGAGCAAAGGCACGATTATGATCTATATGAATGAATTAATATGATTACTATAGATATTGTGATGTGTGCGGAATCTTGGTTTAAGACTTAGATGCATTTTAGAATGAAAATGGCATATGAAGTCATTTATAACAGAAAATTCAGAGAAATTCGATTAAAAACAACTGAATGAGTGCTTTTTGGAAATTAACTTCAAATAAAGTGGTAAATAGCACAAACATGTTCCATTTCATGCATGTGATATGTGGGATGTAATCTTGTTGATATATGAAGTGTTTGATATAAAATGAGGCTATGGATGATATTTCTTAAATGTGAATTTTGATTTTGAATAGCCTTTGTGATGATGAATGGGTTATCGATTGAGTTTGTAGTGAGAATTCATTTCTTAAATAAGCATTTTAGGAGGATTATGCATGAGAGTAATGAAAAATGAAATGATTAAAGGTTTAGTGATGATAGATGAGAGAAAAAGTAGAAATTTGGAAGAAAACTAAAGAAGCACAAGTGTATCTTATGAAAATGTTGAATTTGAAAAGGGATCATTGTGATTGATTTTTGACATAGATAATGGACTAATTTGAAATAATGTTCAACATAAAAGTTGTAATTATCTATCCAATAGAAGAAAAATCATTCAATTTTGATATAATGAGGAATTTATGACTAATATACTAAAACTGTTCCAAATGACTAAAAAATAATGAGATAAACGAATTGGGTTAATTTATCCAAATTGTTTACATCTTTGGGGGATGATTTGGGAAAAGTTGTTAACATGAAAGTTGTAGCACTTGAAGTTAGCTTTCTAATGCTTTAAAAATTAAGTCATTTAGACATCTTATGTAAAAGTTATGATAAACATACTAACAATGTATCAGATAGAAAGAACTTGCCACGACAATACTTTTCTTTGCCACGGCGAGGCCTTAAAAAAATCACTTTCGGACAAACAACAAGACCTTGCTGTGTTAAGGCAATTTTTTGTCATGGCAAGGTGATTTTTTGCTACAGCAAGGCTTCTAAAAATGTATTTTTTGGCCATTCAGCAAGTCCTTGCCTTGGTAAGGGTTCTATAGAGCATCGGAGTACCCAGAAAATCTAATTTTTTAAGCTCAAAACCCATCCCATTTTTCATTTATTCCATCTCATTTCTTCTTTTTCCTATCCTAGCTATGGAACCCATCTTTTTTAGCCCAAATTCATGCCATTTGAACTTGAGAAATTCCTTTTCTAGGTAAATTATCACTTAAGCATGCCTCTTTGTTCGGGTTTTGATGATTTGGATGAGGGAAATAGAAAAAGATCTAATTTATTGCAAATAGAAGAGGCTAATGGCAACTTTGGGCATGTATTCTTATTCAGGAATGGAAGACACATGTATATTTCATGGTAATTTATTTCTATTAATCGAATTTCTGTTTTTGCTTAGTTAGGGTTTTGTAAATTCTGTGAATAGTGATTTTTTGGGAAAATTTCATGGTGTATGTTGTATTAAACATGGGAAAATTATTTAATAAGTTAATTTTAGTGATTTAAATATGAAAATTCATGAATTTAGCTAGGCTAGGGTTTTCACCCATTTATGAAAAGTAACTATTTGGGGAAAATGCTGGGATTGCGTTGTCATACTATAGGAAAAATGAATTATTCATGTTTAATGATGTTTTGAAACTTAATTGGGCATGAAAATTTATAATTTTGTTAAGTTAGAGTTTTGGAAGATTCATGAATAGTGGAATTTGAGATATAAAGATGAAATTGATAATGGATTCATAAGAGAAAATAATTAATGCATGAAGTAGAATGTTTTGGGATGTGTTTGGAATGTTGGGAGTGAACAATCTAATTTTTAAAGAGAATCTAAATAAGGCTAAAAAAAAGGTTCTTATGTATGACATGATTAAGCAGTTAAGTTATTGAATTAAGGGCATAATCAACTTGTGATTTGTACTTAATCACTTATTCATTGAATAGTATAGTCATCACATGTTAATAAATGTAGAATTCCTTGTTATTTTTATTGAATCCTTATGAATTAATCGATGCTTACATCCTATTTGATAAAAGGCTTTCATAAGGAATTGATGTATTAAACAAAGGGTTATTGACTAGCTAAGTCTAGATCAAGAATCAAAGTTGATCAACAATGTACATGGATGATATGGATAGGTTGAAGCACATGATAAATTGATAATTGGACTTGAATTGGTTGATTAAAGTTATCTTAGTATTAAGAGCATAGTTAAATGGAATTATAATAGATGCTGTGCATGTAGGGCTTGTGAGCGATGATTGGAAAGGAAGTTATAGAATCTAAGAAGCCATGGAATTGAACTTTCTTAAAGTAAGTAGGTTCTTTCTTTTGGCTATATGATATATGTCATTTGTTTAATCAGGCATTTGTGTTTTGGCTGGGGACAGTGCATATGTCATATTTCTTTATTTCTTATATGTATTTGGTTTGGAATACTTAATGTTTTGTTTATGGAAAGGTTATTTGATTGTTAAGGAATAGTGAGAATGATTTATGGAAATAATATTATGATTTGTAGAAATTGATAAAGTTAGATATGTATGTATGAAGTATATGGGCATGATTGAATGCAATCATTTGAGATTGAATTGATAATGTAAATAAGGGTTTCATGAGTACAGATTTTGATTATATGGTTATGAATGTGATATTTTAATTCATTATTATTTTTGAATCATGCCTACTTACTGAGTTACTCGGACTCACGCCTTCTTATTTATATTTTTAGTTGGCAGGTCAATTAAAGAATTTCAACTATGAGTTGGAACTAAGAAGCAAGATTTGAAGATAATTAAATTTTGATATATTGAGTTGAAATTGCAAATTTTAAGTGTATTTGTATGTTTGTATTCATGAGATCTCAAATGATGTATAAGTGGTGTAAAGGCATGACTTAGTGAATTATTTGTCATATTGTAAATCAAAATTATATAATTAGAAAGATATGGAGTGCCATCATGATTTACCTAAGTCTTGGGCTGTGGGAGTATGGGCATGTGTATTTTAGAATTAATATTATTACTTTGTTTTATTTGATAAATATTATATAGGGCAAGTCATGGTGAAAATATAGTATAAAATGGTAAGTCGCACCTTGGAAGGCGGGGCATGACACTATTCATTTTCACATTAACCCATAATTTTTCTATTTCTACGGGAAATATTCTACCAAAAATCTAGTAGAGTCTATCCTAAAATAGATGGATCAAGACTTGTGCATTTATGAATCCTTGTGCATTTATGAATCATATAAAATTATAATTTCAAATAGCTATAGAACAAGGACATAATCATAAAACACACAACTACAACTACTCATTCACCCATAGCTGCATGCCCAAGATCGAAACTGAATCATGATAGCAATATGTATCACACAAATCCATTCACAATATCATGAATATTTCTCATTAGTACATGTCACTATATCATAGATACATCATTTGAATTCTTTTAACTACAATGATTAAAATACCATGAATTAGAATTACAAAGTGTTATATTACAAAATTTCTTCTATCGTCCTCACAGTGTCTAAAAATTAAAATAAGAAGGCATTAGTCCTAGGTGAACTTAGTAAGTAGGCACGTTAGTAAACAATAATCAATCAAAAATTACATGTTCAAGGCTAGAAGGCTCCAATTCTCAATATTCCAAGATGCACATTCTATGCCCTTCAGGCATACTATGACATACAGGCATCACACATCATATCAGTATATCAAATAAAATTCCTAGAATGCTTCCCATTCAATCTATATGTTGAACATACACTCTTATCTAGGTTAATTTTGATGATAACCATTCTTAACCAACCATATTTTGATAATAAGCAAAGACATGAGCGAAACGTTAAGGTACTAACAATTTATCCTCAAGTATTTTGTAGAAACATTTTCAAACTAACCTTGAGAATAATCTTCATGATGCTTAAAGGAAGAAACCAAGTAAATGCTCAAGAGAATTAAGTATTTAATTCAAAAATATATTTAAAACAAGAAAAGAAAATTTTAAAATCATTAAGAAAACTTCAAAGTCAACTTTGGGTTCATAATTATATCTCTTCAGAGCCACTGGAGCACTTCGAAGATAGAAAAAAATAGCTTTGGAGTGATTGAATTACTTCGGAGTCACGAGCTCACAAACTTTGGAGTTGAGTCAAGAGTTTGAAGTTAAGAAGATACTTCGGAGACAACTTCTAGAGTTTCAGAGTTAAAAGACAACCTTTGCATAACACGACTCATCAAAGTTAGAGCAAAATACTTTGGAGCCAAGTGAAGTACTTCGGAGTCAGTTCATCAGTCTTAAGATAAGTACTTTCGAGATAGAGAAAATCTTCAGAGTCAATCCTGGTTTAATCCAACGCGAGTTGTCACAGTCGTGCAATTTCGGAGGCACCAAAACCCAACTTCGGAGCATCCGCAGATATAGGGCATGTGAACTGTGTGAGAAGTTTTTTACAACTTAACAATCAGAGGATCTAATGCTAAATCATAGATTCCAAAACCATGTTAAAAGCTTAATAGTCAAATATTTAAACTTTCTATTGCATTAAATGAACCTCAGCTACCACAATAGAAGTAGTCAAAGGTTTGAATATAAAAAGAGTAAAGTGAGAACAAAGATGAAAAGAAGATCATTCTGAGAAACAAATAGAGCATTTACTAAGAATTTAAAGCTTTTCTTCCATGATTTCAACTCCACTACAACTCATTCAAAGAAGCGTTCAAAGGCATCCATTCAACCACTTCTGGAGATTGAATCTTACTATTTTATTATTATATTTATTCCTTCTAAATTTTGTACAAAATTAGCCTATTAAAGGCATCAATATTTGTACACATTCGTATATTTTTGCACATTTTTGCAAGTCAAGAACTTGCCCTTTGAGTGTTGTAAGTGGGTAAGATGCTTAGGAATTATAAAAGTTAGTTGGTGAGCTTGGAAACCAATAAGTGTATTTACTTAATCAAAAAAGTGCTAATCAAAAAGAGTATTAGTAGAACCTAAGTTCAATAGCAAAGGCTAACTCAGAGAAGTGGAGTGGGCCCAAGTGAAGGGCAAAACCACTATAAAAACACTAGTCTAAGTGCTTTCTACTATCAGTCTCCCCTTTATCCTTGCACTGTAGACATTATCTGGCCAAAAATAT
>JAYJMB010006163.1:0-11287 GCA_036873735.1 Pouteria campechiana | reverse complement strand
TCAAGTTAAGCATTTGGATCTAAAACACCTAGTTCTCTTCTTAACTTACTAAATTTATCTTCTGGAAGAGGTTTAGTAAAGGTGTTTTCTAATTGATTTTCAATTAGCACAAATTCTAAACAAATGTTATGATTTGAACATGATCTCTGATAAAGTAATACCTAATTTCTATGTTTTATTCTGGAATGTACAACTAGATTCTTGGTCTGACTTATGACACTTATGTTTTCATATCTTATAGGTACATCAAAAACGTTAAGGCCAGAATCACTTAATTGTTGTTTCATCCAAAGGATCTAAACGCAGCAACTGCTAGCTGCTACATATTTTGCTTCAGCAAGTGATAATACAATAGATGTCTGTTTCTTGGAGAACCATGATATGATTATGCTTCTTAGAAACTCACAACATCCTGAGGTACTGTTTCTGTCTACTTTATATCCAGCAAAGTCTACACCTAAGTACCCCACCAAATTAAAATCAGAACCTTTATGATACCACAAATTATGGCTTGGTGTATCTAACAGGTACCTAAAGATTCTCTTTATAGCAATTAGGTGTGACTCTTTAGGATCTGACTGAAATCTAGCACACATGCAGATGCTAAACATTATATCTAGTCTACTTGTAATCAAATATAATAATGATCCTATCATGCTTCTATAAAGTTTGTGACACAGATTTACCTCTGCCATCTTTGTCTATCTTTATTGAAGTGCTCATTAGTGTTCTATATATTTTACCATCTTCAATGTTGAATTTCTTTAGAAGTTCTTTTGTATACTTGACTTGGTGGATGAAAATTCTTTCTTTTTCCTATTTGATTTATAGTCCCAAGAAAATGTTGAGTTCACCCATCAAGCTCATTTCAAATTCTCCTTGTATAGTCTTAGAAAATTCTTGGCAAAGGTTTTCATTAGTTGCACCAAATACTATATCATTAACATAAATTTAAACTATAAGTATATCTTTCTTTGCATGCTTAATGAAGAGAGTAGTATCAACTTTATCGCTTGAAAAACCTTTTTCAATCAAAATTTGCTTAGCCTTACATACCAAACTTAGGAGCCTATTTTAGACCATAAAGGGCTTTCTTGAGTTTGAAGACATGATTTGTACAATGAGGATTTTCAAACCTAGGGGGTTGTTCCACATATACCTCTTCATTAATGAAACTATTCAAGAATGCACTTTTTACATTCATTTGATATAGCTTGAAATCCGTATAGGATCCAAATGCGAGAATCATTCTAATGGCTTCAATCCTTACAATAGGGGCGTATGATTCTTTAAAGTCAATACCTTCTTCTTGATAAGACCCTGCAACTAATTTTGCCCTATTTCTCACCACAATTCCTGATTCATCCAGTTTGTTCCTAAAGACACATTTTGTTCATATAACAGATTGATGGTTTAGTCTTGGAACAATAGTCCCCACATCATTTCTTTTAAATTGATCCAACTCTTTTTGCATAGCTAAAATCCAGTTCTCATCTTCTAATGCTTAGTCTATGCAAGTTGGTTATAATCGAGAAATAAAAGTAAAATTGCCACATATTTGTTAATAATATGATCTAGTTCTAACTTTATCTATCACATCACCAATTATCTGGTTTTCAGGATGAGTTACCTTCCTCATTTACCTCTGTTGTGGATGGTTTAGCTTCATCCATTGTTGTCTCTGATAGTGGAGCTTCTACTTGGTTATCTTATAATCTCAGTTTCTCCATACTTGTTGGAAGATTATCGGTCTCATCATCAAAATCACTATTTCTTTTCATGGAATTAGTATATTCATCAAATTTGACATGTATGGATTTCTCTACAATCTTAAGTCTCATGTTATACACTCTAAATGCCTTGCTAACAATGGAATAACCCAAAAATATTCCTTGATCAAATCTGCTATCAAAGTTTTCAAGGTTTTCTTTGCCATTGTTAAAAATAAAGTATTTACAACCAAAAGTATAAAAATAAGAAATATTTGGTTTCTTGTCATAGTATATTTCAAATTGAATATTGTTGGGTATGGATCTAGCAAAGATTCTGTTAATTATAAAATATATAGTATTCATTCTTCAACCCAAAAATACTATGGTAGGTTGTATTCACTCAACATTGTCCTTGCCATCTCTTGCAAAGATTTGTTCTTCCTTTCTGCTACTCCATTTTCCTGGGGGGTTGTTAGTAATTTAACTATTTTCACAAAAATTAGTGAATCTATGATTTTCAAACTCTCCACCATGATCAATCCTTATGGCAATAATATGAGAGCTTTGTTCATTCTGTACACATTTGGTAAATATTTCAAAGAATGAAAAAGCTTCATCTTTAGATGCTAGAAACATTACCCAGGTAAATCTATTATAGTCATTCACAATGACATATGCATAATGTTTCCCTCCAAGACTTCTAGTTCTTATTGGTCCAACTAAATCATTATATAGCAATTGAAGAGGTTTTGTTGTGTATACTTCCTTATTTGACTTAAATGATTTTTTCAGTTGCTTACCCTTCATGCAAGCATCACACAACTGATTGTCAAACTTGAGTTTTGGTAAGCCAACAACAAGATCCTTATTAGATAATATTTCAATCAGAATTTTGTTGGCATGTCCTAGCCTTCTATGCCATAATCATTCACAATAAGATACTTAGCTTAAATATCAAAAATATCAGCCAAATATATATTTTCATGTCTTCTACCATATAATATAGCTGATTGAGACTTATCTAGTATAGAATAGAATTGAGATTCAAACACAACTTTATAGCCTCACCACAAAACTAACTTACATTAAGAAGATTGTGTTTCAATCCTTATACTAGAAGTACATTTGAAATTGTAGTAGATAGTAGTTGGCCAACCTTATTGATCCTAACTACTCTTCCTTTACCATTATCACCAAAGGTTATTGTTCCACCAAATTTCATTTTCAGCTCTATGAATAGCTCCCTATTCCCTATCATGTGCCTTGAGCAACCACTATTGATATACCACGTGCTACTCTTTGTGGCTCTTAAGCATACCTATATAGATAAAGTTAAGTCTTAACTTTTGATACCGATTTGGGAATGGGTCCAGGTGGGTTAGTTACAGATAGAATTGGTATCCATTGTTTCTTGGGTATTATTATTTTGACTAAAGAAGATCGAGTTGTATTTAGTACATTTGTAACTATCTTTGGAACCCAAATTGTATTTTGTTTAGGCTCAAATTTTCTATGTTGCTGTTGTCCACTTCTTTTCTTTGGTTTCATTCTTAACAAAGTGGAAGTCAATGTCTTTTTTAAACATTGTTCTTGGCTACTACTTGCTCAAGTATGCTATTGGTGTTATTGTTACTCTTGATCTTGGAATTTTCTTCCTTCATTTTATAGCATTCATCTGTAATTTTTTTGAGATCCTTTTTAGTCTCTTTGTACTTTTCTTTTAAAGTCATAAAATCTAAATATAACTCTTCTAACATTTCTTCATGATTGGGAGTTTCAAAATCAGAATTTACCTGCTCTTCATGGCAATTCCCCTATGAAGTTCATCTTGATTACTTTTGTTTAGAGATAGTTGATTGATTTGAGCTTCATATTCTTCTTCTTCTTTACTCTCACTTTCATTTATTCTATTCTCTAGCATCTCTCATACTGCTAGAGCTTTCTTTTTCTTCTAGAATTTTTTGCTTAGCCTATTGTGGTTGTTGTTGCTATTGTTCTTTTTATCAAAGTATGAGTTGTACCTCTTCTTTTGCTGATCATTTTGTTTCTTGTCTAGTTTTGGACAGTCAAACTTCATGTGTCCAGGTTTTCTACAATTGTAACACGTGGGTGGCTCTTTCTTTTTGTCATTTTTTCCAAAATTATTCCTTGAACTATTTCCAAAATTTTTCTTCTTTAGCATAGATTTGAATGTTATTGTTATCATTGCCATCTTCTCATCTTCATCTCCACTAGTGGATGCATTAATTTGAGATTCATCATTTTCTGACTCAGCTTTCAGAGCAATTGTCTTCTTGCCCTTAGGTTCTTCTATATTTTTCTGCTTCAGTAATACCCCATGAGTTATAAGAGAACCCATGAGCTCTTTTAGGCTCATTGTGTCTAAATTTTTTGCTTCCTGGATAGCTGTCACTTTGGGCATCCATTGTTTTGACAAGGATCTCAGAATTTTCTTCACCATCTTGGGCTCTGCAAACTTTTCTCCTAAATTCTTTAGCTTGTTGGTTATCTTTTGAAATCTTTCAAACATGTTCGAGATTGACTCTGTCTCCTTCATGTTGAAGGCTTTGTATTCCTACACAAGGAGATTTATCTTAGTTTCTCTTACTTATTTTATGCCTTCATGTGCAACCTTTAGTTTGTCTCAAATTTCCTTTGTTGTATCATAAGAGAATATCTTGTCAAACTCAGAGGATGTAAGAGGGCAGTAAAGGTAGTTCTTTACCTTGGCATCTTTTTTAGCTTCTAGAATGTTCTCAATAGTGTATTTCTCTTCAGTATTTAGGATAATCTTTCATCTTTGATGGTTTTCCATAGCTGATAGTTTATGGCAATCAAAAAAATTTTCATTCTCATCTTCTAGCATACATAATTTGTACCATCAAATAGTGAAGGTTTGGAAGTAGACTAGCCTTCATTAGAACTGTTGTGGAAATAGCAGGCTATAGAGTTCTCTTCACAAGTTATATAAATGGAATATTAAGGTATAACGAGTGAAGGCTGTTCTGATACCAATTATTGGTCCCATTCAAATGATGACTGAAGAGGGGGGGGGGAGTGAATTGAGTCTTTAAGATTTTTGGCCAGATGATGATTATAGTGCAAAGATAGAGAATAGACTAATAGCACAATGCACTTAGACTGGTATTTTTATACTAGTTCAACCCTTTACTTGAGTTCGTACTCCACTTCTCTGATTTTGCCTTTTCTGCTAAACTCAGGTTCCACAATACCTTCTTTGATCAGTAATCTCCTAATCAAACAAATACACTTGTTTGTTTCCAAGCTCAACAACTAAGTTATACAAATATTAAGCAAGTATCCTACTTGCTTTCACTACATAGAGGCAAGTCCTTGACTTGTAGAAATATGCATAAATAAATGTATACAAATATTAATACCTCTAGCAGGTTGATTTTGTATGAAGCTCAAAAGTAATAAACACATTTAATATAATAATGAAGCAGTAAGATTCAATCTCCAAAATTAGTTAAATGGATGGCTTTGATTGCTTCTTTGAATGAATTGTAGTGGAGTTGAAATAATGGAAGAAAACTTTAAAAGCTTAGTAAATGCTCTCTCTTTTTGTCTTTCAAGTAATCTCTATCTTCTTCATTCTTACTTAACTTTTTTTATATTCAAACCTCTGACTTTCTCTACTGTGGTAGTGAAGAATCATTTAATGCAAAGAAACATTTGAATTTATGACCGTTGTACTTTTCAGCATGGTTTTGGAGTCTATGATTCAACATCAGATCCTCCGAATTTTAAGTGCTACGAAGTTTCTCGCACAACTCACACGTTGTCATCTCTTTGGATGCTCTGAAGTGGCGCGACATCAATGACTCTCATCAGGATAGTAGGAATTGACTCTGAAGTTCCTCTTTGTCTCTGAAGTACTTATTCTGTGACTCTGGAGGATCTGACTTTGAATATTGAAGTGCTTGTCTTCTAACTCCAGCTAGTCGTATTCACTGAAAAGTGTCCTTTTAACTCTGAAGGCTCTCAATGTTATCTCCAAAGCACCTTGTATTGACTTCGAAGCAACATTGCTAACTCTGAGGTTATCACATTTGTATATCAGAGGGGCATTACTGACTCCAAAGGTTATTAACTTATGACTTCTGAACTACTTCAACTTACTCCAAAGGTTGTAAGCTTATAACTTTGAAGTAATTTAATCACTCTTAAATTATTTTCTTGTGTCTCCAAAGTACTCAGTGGCTCCAAAATGCTTATTTTGGCTCTGAGGTGCTTTTGCTGATTCTGAAGTTTGTAACTTCGTGAATCCGAACACATTAGATTGTAACTCCAAAGTTGACTCCGAAGTTTCCTTAATAACTTTGAATTTGTTGTTTTTTTCTTTTAAGTATATTTTTAATTTATATACTTAGTTTTCTTGAGCATTTACTTGGTTTCTTTCTTTAAGCATCATGAAGTTTATTCTCAAGATTAGTTTGAAAAATGTTTCTGCAAAATGTTTGACAATAAATTGTTAGTATCTTAATGTTTCACTCATGTCTTTGCTCATCCTCAAAACATACTTGGTTAATAATGTTTATCATCAAAATCAAGATAGATAATAGTGTATGTTCAATAAGTTTCTCTGAAGCTAACTTGAGGCTAACTAAAGAACCTCGAACTAATACTGGATGAAACAACCTAGCAAATCTTCACATGAGCAAAGAACGTCAATTTTGAAAAAAGTGGAACAACCAAAGATAGAAATGAATGCAAATGAAGCATCCCCTTTTCTATCAATAATTATATTCCAAGAGGTTGAAATGTTCAGAGAACATTAACTTTGAAAAAAGAGAACTAGCCAAGGATAGAAAGAAATTTAAGCAAAGCACTCTTCCTTCTATCAGCCATTCTATCCTCAAAGGTTATGTGCTTTTGATGATACCTCTCTTCTTTCTCTAGAAGGAATGAACTTAAAAGACCTCTTCTATGGCACTGCAAACTTTCCAACTGACACAAATCACTTAGAAGATAGTTATTCTCAATGGGAGTTAATCAGAACAATCTTCTTCATTTAATGAAAGTCCTCTATCATTAATGGATAAAATATAAGATAATATAAAGATGGTGCAAGTGCAAAGAAGAAGGGAAGAAAGGAAGAAGAACAAGATTAAAAATGAAAAGAGCATTAACAAGCATCTACTCTCAAGAAAAATTCTCTTCCTTTACGATATTCAATCTCCACCATGCTTAACAAAGAATCCTATGCTCAAGAATACATCTTCATCTTGTCTCTGGAGTTTTGATGTCCTTTGCTCTTCATTGAATGTTTGTCCCATCTATATTTCATTAGTGTACAAATCAGCCTAGCAAAGAGGCAATTCATTGTGCAATTACTTTGAAGTTTATCTACTTTAACAAGTAGGGAGACCTATTGCGTATAAGTTTGCTAGTGGTCTTGGAAACCAATAAGTTGGTCATGAGCTCAAGACAAACATCATTGTATAAGTTTGCTCGTGATCTTAGAAACCAGTGAGTTGGTGGTGAGCTGGGGAAAATCATCACTGTATAAGTTTGCTGGTGATCTTAGAAACTAGTGAGATTTTGGTGAGATTTGAAAACAAATGTATGAGTTGTTGGTAAGCTCATAGAAAATCAACTTATGTTAGTGGAACCTGAGTATAGTAAGGGAAGCTGACTAAGAAAGTAGAGTAGGTACCGAGTCGAGCTGAACCACTATAAAAACTTTAGTATCTCATATTGCCCAATTTAATATCTATCTCTCCAGGGCACATTAATCTTATTGGCCATAATTTTCAGGTACTCAATTCACCCCTCCCTCTTAAGCTATATACCTTTCGGGACCAAAAGTGGCATCAAAGTGGGCTTCACTAGTTAATTTTGATTATCAAAACTTAAGTAGTAAAGAGATTCATATGACCAATCTGTTCCATAACACTCCCGCTGAGGGACACTCTCTTTCTGGAGCATCATACTTTGATAGCATCAACTATGGGTCTTAGAAAGTTTAAATGCAAAATTTCATGATTTTCATAGATTACTAGTTGTGTCTAATTATCAAAAGTGGGATAGCAGTCCTCAATGATGAAAAAAGATACACCTAGGAGGATGTAAGATGTATAGAAAGTGATGTTAAGGCCAAAAATTGCATATACTGTGCCTTGTTCCTTACTGAGTTTGATAGAATATCTTAATGTAGCTCTCCTAAAGATATATGGGACAAATTAGAAAATATTTATGAAAAGAATGATAAGGTCCAAGAGACCAAAGAAATTGATTCTATGCAGGAATAAGAAATATCAAAATAATCAATTCATGGAAGTTCTAGGGGAATTGAAGAAGGATGGATAATCACTCTGAATCTCATGGATATTCACAATAATAATGATTTTCCAAAAATTCTAGAAGATCTTTATGGTGATTTCAAGGTTTTAAAATTTAAATATAAGAAAATGAAAAAGGAGTAGAATAAAATGACTAAAGAACACTCTAGATTAGAAGAAGAAAACTTTGAACTCAAGAATAAACTATATTTCATTAATGAACTTGAGTTAGTCAAGGCTGTAATAATGCCCTAAGAAAAACATTGACTTCCACCTTATTAAAACTAAAACCAAAAGGAAAATATGGTTAGCACCAAAGGAGATATAATAACCATCCTACAAGAAAACAAAAACCCCAAAGGAATCTAATTTGGGTTCCTAAGAATGTTGGTGATATAGTAATGCTATACAATCTCCAAATAAAAACACAGTGGCACCAAAGAACTTATGGATACCAAAGTATGCTACCATTAATCCACCTAGATCCATTTCAAAATGGGGACCAATAAATAAAATATAACCTTATTAATTTAAGTATGTTTGAGAATCATAAGAGCAATATGTAAATTACTAAAAAAAGAGGGTGGTTACTCAACATACATAATAAGAAACAGAAAGCATAGCATACTACATTTTCATGAATAATTTGTGCATTGTCTTTAATCCATAAGAAATGTTTCAATTACATACTATTATCTGCGGATATGGCTTAAATAATCTTGTTTAAAACATGATTACTAAAATCCTTAATAACAACTTTAATAATAAAGTTTTCCAATCTCAAAACTTAAGATAAGAATTAAAAACACTTCGATAGGCCTTTAGACAAATCATATACTAACTGATCAAGAAGAAATCAAAACAAACTTCGTCCAAAATTAGGCTTTGGACAAAGTCATGACAATCTACTTTGTTTGAGTATACCAAATTTGTCTGAAACCCTCATGCTTCATCTGAAAACCTTAGAATCCCCTTTTTAACCTAGTCTCGAACAAACTAATCATTTCATCTATAGTAATAGAAGCTCCATTTGCAAATGGTGATTCAAATTCCTACTACTCCCTTGCCTCCTTCTCTTAATGTCTAGGCACCATATTCCCGTTCACTTACTTCCTTCTCTGCTATCTAAAATACCCAAGCCTGTTCCATCAAAGTCTCCACCAAAACCCTAGACATGAACAACTGGAAAAGGAGGATTGTAGCAAAAATGTCATCGACACATGCAGCAATCCAATCCACAAGAAGAAGAGCAGAGGATGTGCGTCCATCTAAGAAGAGAGGAATACAAAGGAACAAGCTTCTTGAGGTAACTTTCTGAAATAATAAAAAACGTTACCTTCATTTTGTGAATACATATAGAGAGAAGAAGGTGATAAAAGGAAGGGAAATCAATTACAATATCCTTGAATGCATGAATTTGGAAGTATGTGATTGGATAAAATTTCAAGGTTAGGAAGAGTTCATGAATTGCAGAGACAAATGTTATCAAAGAATGATAAAAAATACTTTTCTACAATTATGACCCTAAACTGAGAAAGTCATGGGTCAGAGATAAAGAAATAAGTCTATCTCCTAAAAGCATCAGAGAAAGCCTAAATCTCCCCATAGTTGAGAGACAGACATTTGAATGGCCTAAGCTTAGAAAAGAGTTTTTATCACAATTAGCATGTGTGACTGTTGATGATAAGGTGAATAGTCTAAAGCCCAGGAAACTGGATGTAAATTTAAAGCTTGCCCACAACATCATCAATAGCAACATTTATCCCAAGATAAGAGGAAGGGATAATATTTCTTAAAGGGATGCAAAAATACTTTAGGCACTAAAGTTTAAGAAGAAGTTGGATTTGGCCAAGATTATGTCTGAACAATTACATCAGGTTAGGTCCTGCAGAAGACATCCTCTGCCCTAAGGAATGGTTATGACAAAACTACTAAGAAGGGTAGGAGTGGACTTGTCATATGGGGTGCCAGAAGAATTCAAATCATCAAATATAATTGACCAATTGACTTGAAGAAAATGGGAATATGTATAGCCTCAGATGGTGCAATCACTGAAAAGGCCAGAAGGCCCAGAGAAGATAGAAGAGCAGAAAAGAACCCCTCATTCATAGAAGAAGAGATGGGAAGAGCAGAAGAAACCACTCCCTTTACATGTTTTATATAAGAAGAATTTGTAGCTGAAATGATAGAAGAATTGAGACAAGATGACTTCTCTGTAGAAGAAGGAATAAGAATAGAAAGTCAAAATCTTGCATCAACTAATAGAGTTGAGGGACAATAGTGAATGATGCAATGAGAGAAGAGGAAGCAACAGTAAAAACAAAAGCAATAGAAACAACAACAACAGTAGAGGTAGTAGCAACATCCCCTCCAGCTAGAGACTCTCATCCCACAACTCAGAGCCTTGAAGATAGACTCTCCACAATTGAAAACTCCATCGTCTCTCTTAATAAAAAAATGGATAGGTTAATATCTTTGGTTAAGTCCTTGAGAGTCCAACCATAGGCAACCCAACCGACCAACTCACCATCTACCCATACTCATGATCTTAGACATTCTTCACCCTTGAGATCTCTTCAACACTCATATCATTCTCATGATTCTCATCACTCTTAATCTCATCACTCCTCACCCATCCATCATGACTCACATGCTTCTCCACTTGCCTTCTCTCCTATTCATGAACCTAGACTTATCTCACCAATCAGGTCTACTCATCCCTAACCTGTTGCTTCCTCTCCTAATTTCATATCTCACAACTCTCCATTTGCTCTTTCTTCTCTTATTTTCATTCTTCCACAGCAACCCTCACAATTCTCTCCATAGGCCCATTCAATTTCCTCTACTTCGACTTCCACCTCCTCATCATCTCCACCCTCATCTAATTTAGTAATCTCTATCTTTGAGTCAAAATTTCCAATAGCTAAACTTCTTAAATCACTAAAATCCACTTCTAAGAAATCTTTTACACTTCCACAATCATCCAAACAATCCCCTAAATTCACCATTCTTCAAACTTCAAAGTCAACTCCTCATTCTAATCTTTCATTTCAAATTGCATTCAATGCTTAATCTAATGTTCCACACACATTATAATATATATGATGACTATTTTAGGTCATTCATATTGATCATAAACATGCTATTGCTCCATTTCATCATCTTAGTTTTTTTCTTCTCATTAACTTTATATGGCCCAAAATAGGGACATTTATCAAATTCATAGAGTAAACTCAACCCATTTTCACATTTTAAACACCACAAATATTA
>JAYJMB010006162.1:0-11287 GCA_036873735.1 Pouteria campechiana | reverse complement strand
TCCGAAGGCGACCAATTCCGGTCATGTCATTCCATTTGCATTTATTTCTTCCTCATCATTTCTTGAGCCCGATCTCGATTCAAACAGCTTCAAGCTTAAAAAAGTTAGATTTTTGGGCACTTCGACACATTACAGAACCTGTGTCGCGACATAGAAAACCTATGTTGCAATACAAACTTCACTGGCTGCTCAGTGTCATGACATAGAAAACCTATGTCATGACATTGAATCTCTATATCTCAATATTGAGTTCCTGTATCGAGACATTAACCTGCGGTGTAACATTGACTCTCTGTGTTGCGACATTAAGTTCATATGTCATGACATTAACCTGTTGTCCCAATATACCGCCAGTAATTTGAGCATAACCTTTTCATATGATGCCCAAATGCCCTAATTTTAAGGCATTGGAAAGCTAACCTCAAGGAATACAACTTTTTTGTTAACAAATATTTCCAAATCATCCTCCAAATATGTTAAAATGTCTAATAAATTTGACCCATAACATTCATCTTATTATTTTTTTATCATTTAGAATAGCTTTGGTATTTAGTCATAACTTCCTCACATGACATTGGAATTGAGTGATTTTTCTTCCATTAGAGAGATAATATCATGATCTACAACTTATATGTTGAATAAATGTTCTAATCAGTCCATTATATATGTCAAAAATCAATTACCATGAACTCACTTCTCAAATTCAGCATTTTCATAATACAAACTTGTGCTCCTTTAGTTTCTTCTAAAATTTCCACTTTTTCTCTCATTTATCATTCTTAGACTTTCAATTATTATATTTTTCATTGATTTCATGCATAATCATCCTCAATTACTCATTTAAGAAATTAACTCTCACTTCAAACTCTATTGATAACTCATTTATTATAAAGGCTAATCAAAAATCAAAATTCACACTTATAAGAATCACTAATGGTCTCATTTCACATAAAATACTTTGGATATCATAAAAAATACTTCCTACACATTTCATACATGAAATTATACTTGTTCATGCCATTCACTATCTCATTTGAGATCAATTATCAAAAATCATCTATTCAGTTGTTTTTATTGATCACTTTCTGCCATAAATGATTCCATAGACCATTTTCATTTCAAATTGCATACAATACTCAATCCAATATCCCACACACATTATAATATCTATGATGACCATTATAGGTGATTAATATTGATCATAATTATGTTTTTTCCAAAATTTACCATTTCAGTTCTTTTTCTTCTCATTAACTTTATGTATAGCTCAAAATATTGAATTTTATCAAATTCATCGAGTAAAATCTACCCATTTTCACATTTCAAATACCACAGGTATTACAATATGAGTGAATGTTTATGATACTAATAGTTGCATTCCAACAATATTATCTAGCTGTACCAGATAAATATTTTTATTCCTTTTTTTGCTAAATAGTATATCATTGTCTATACTAAATACGTTACATGCAGATGGTCCAAACACAACTTTGTGACCCTTGTCATATAATTGACTAATGCTTAGCAAATTGTGCTTGAGTCTTTCTATATATAATACAACCTCTATGCATGCATTAAATAAACCATAAATTTTACTTAATCCTTTAAAAAGGCTTATTTTATTATTGCCAAATGCAACTATTCCTCCATTCATTGGTTTCAATTCTTTGAATAACTTCTTATTTCTAGTTATATATCTCGAATACCCAAAATCTATGAACCATGCATTGCCAGATGTATCTTTGAAACTGACCTACATTCAAAGCAAATTTTCCTCTTACCTTTTTGGTACCTAAGTATTGGATCCAATGGTGTTAGTGGAATTGTGTGTGGTAGCAGTTTGTGCATATTTCTTACATTTTCGTCTCATCTTTGCACCTTTTTCTTTCATCTTTTTGGCATAGAAATCGAACACTTTATGTCTAATTTTTTCACAGAAGTAGCAATTGTTTGGAACTTTGCTAGGTGTATTATATTCCACTGGTTTCTTTAACCAGGGATAACCCATGAAGCTTCTAATGTTTGAAAAGTTTTTTCTTTCTTCTATGAGATTCACTCTCTTGGACCATCCAGTAAATTTCTATGAGTTTTCATTGTCTAACTATTCACAACCCAGTCCCATTTTACTGATTTGATCGATCATTCTCATGAGCTTGGTCACAGATTCTCCTAGAATGGAGAATTTACTCAACATACTATTTAATATCTCTATCTCTTTCTTCAGATTTCCAATCTCCCTTTGTAGAGATAGATTTCTTTCAACTAGTATAGAATTTACTTTGACATTTGCATCAAATTGTCTTTTCTTTTGAGTAAGTTTCTGGTTTAAGTGATTCAAACTCACCGAAGAGAGGGTTATATGATTGTTGTAACTCATCAAACATTTTGCATTTGACACAAGTGTTATTTGAGCTTGAAGAGTCAGAACTGTAAGAGTAGTAGGTTACCTTTTGTCTCTATCTCCATTGTGTATTGCTCTTTGATGGTGATTTGATTAGTTGATTCATTCTCTATCTGGGTCATGCAGCATATTCTTGTAAGGTGTCCAACTTCATTGTCACCTTTCTCACTTGAGCTTATCCTTGATGAGTCTTCATCATTCATGTACATTCCCCTAGCTTGGTTTCACAAGGACTTCTTAAAGCATTTATTTTCTTTTTGGTCATCCTTCTTGTTCATATTTACATTTACTTCATTAGGACAGTCAGAAGAAATGTGTCAATCCCTTCATATCGATAGCATGAGGGGAGATCCTTCTTTCTTTTAGCCATTTTCTTCTGTTGTCTAGGCTATCTCCTTGAGGTGCTGCCTCTGCTGCTTCTTGTAAACTTTCTAAAGTTTTTGACCAACATGGCCATATCATCTTCAGATTGTGATATCATATCACTACTACTTTCCTTGGTCACTTTGAAAGCAACACTTTTTTTGGCTTTGTTCGTTGCTCCCTTTTACTTTTGATCAACTCATGTGACATTAGTGAGCTGATAAGATTGTCCACCAGAAGAGTGTTTAGGTCATTTGCTTTCTCTATTACTGTGATCTTCTGGTTCCATGATTTTGGTAGCGCCCTTAGTATCTTCATCACCTGTTCAGAGTTCATGACTTCTTTTTCTAAGCATTTAAAAGCATTAGTAACCTTAGAGAAATGAGCATACATTTTTGAAAGACTTTCTTCTTCCTTCATCTTAAAGTTTTCTAGTTCTTCTATTAACATATTTCTTCTAGTTCTTTTGACTTGTGAGGATTCTTTATATATAGACACTAATTTATCCCAGATAACATTTACAGTAGTGTAAAAGGACGCTCTATGAAACTCAGATGAAGATAGTCCACAAAATAAGGAATTCATAGCCTCTGCATTATTTTGGACTAAGGTGGCTTTTTCTTTAGTCCATGCATCTACTTCAGTAATGGGAAGAGTGATTCCAACTTTAATAGCCTTCCAAGACTCTATATCATTGGCTATAATGAATTGCTTCATTCTTAGCTTCTAGTAAGCAAAGTTAGTTCCATCAAATAGGGGTGGCGGGGTAGATAATTAGCCCTCAGCAAATATTTGTAATGAGGATGATGGGTTTACCATTGGATCACTACAAGTGTTTATGTAGTCCACTCCGATACCATTTATTGGTCCCCTAGATTTGGCTAAGACCCAAGAGAGGAGGGGTGAATTGGGTACTTAAAATTATTGATCGTCCCCCTTTAGGATTAATCTTTCCTCTAGCAATCAATCACTCAATCAATGAATTCTCAAATGAATAAGACATAATGATTTTCATAGTAGTTCAAGTAAACACTCTACACTACTCTTCCAAGAACACTTTTCTATTAGTGTCTTGGGTTCCACTATTCCTAATAGCAAAAATGCAATAGTGCTCCCAGCACTCTTCTAAATTCTAGTTCCAGGGAGCATGAACACAGTGGTCCTAGCACTCTTCTAGATTTTAGCTATAGGAGGCATAATTAAAAAACTCTTGTCGGTACTCAGACAGTCACAACTTTTCTTGAGTCTAGTCTCAACTACTAGCTTAAGGAATTTACAAAGAATGGATATCAGAAGTTGAAGCACAGGTATTTCTTAGTAAGCTCAAGGGAAGGTTTCTGAAAATTGAATGCAAAAGTAAATGATCTTCCCAAAAGGTGGTCTAGAGCCTACAAAGAAAGTTGAGGAAGGTTTGAATAAAAAGCTCCTAACTCTTAAAGAATAGTACAAGGTTTAACTCAAATTAGCAAATGCTCTCAAGAGAATTTTTAAATAATTTTGTTGATACTTGGTTTTTTCCTCTTCTCCAATGATGCTTCATTTATAGCTGCTTTGAATTCTAGTCGTTGGTAGTAGGTGAGCTCCATTAATGACAGAAGACCATTCTAATTAATGTATTTGAATTCTCTGACTTCTGCTTAATCCTTGTATGTTGAAATGCCTGCAGCGCCGACCTTGGAGAAGATGATTTTTAGTTTCTTAATAAGCTTTGGTCGAGGTATTGCTATAATGGCTCACTCTTTCATCAATATGGAAAGGGCGTTATTAATGTTGAGTGAAGACCACCAATTTAGCTTTACCACTGCTTGTCTTTTACCTATGACAGATGAAGTATTTGTCTAGTTATTCATCAAACAAAGTTCAAATTTGTCTTTCATAAGTAGCAAATAAATTATGGAGATATCATTTCATCACTTCATCTGATGGGTTATCTATTATAAGTAATAAAAAAATGAAGATGAATTATCCTCTCTAGTGCTTTGTCTTCTGTGTTGTCTGTTGAACTATAGAAGCATGAATGACTTATTTCTTCAATGCTTCATCTATTGAGTTGCCTATTATCAGTAACAGATGAAATGTTGGAGGCAGACGAATTTCTTTCATTGCTTTGTCAGATGAGTTGTCTGTTAAAAGTAACAGACTAAGCATTGAGGTGCAGACGAATTCTCTTCAATGAATTCATCTGTTGGGTTGTCTATTTTAGACAATAAATGAGCTTAGTTCAATAGACAAACATCATTGCTCCACTAGATGATTTTTTTTGCTTTGCTATATGACCTTCACTTCTTCGCTTTGTCTGTTCATAGCATACGATCATTAGCTTACTTATGATAGACGAAGTCTTTGTTCGGCTGTATGACCTTTCACTACTCTGCTAGAATATCTTTAATTTTCTACCATTGTCTTTTCTCAATGGATGACCATTAGGTTAACTATAGCTTGCTTATGAAAGACGAAGTCTATTGTATGCGCACTACTTTACATTCATCAGCTATAATCTTCCACCTTGAGAGATGGATGGAAATAGCTGAATCCTTTTTATTCGTGCTTTGTCTATAATGACACTTCATCTTTTGCTTCTTTACTCGCCCAAGCCTTGATGTCATGGAATATGTTTTCTGTGTTCATTTTTTATAAGATTTGCAACTTGATTCTACATACTAAAATCTTGGCAACAACCATTAGTACATAATCTTTAATCAAGTTTTGTTTATGATTGAAACTATGCATTTATATCAACATTCTTCCCCTTTTTAATGATGACAAAACTTGATTGAAAATAAGCTCATAAAAGATAATCTTCCCTTGAATGTATGCACTCTAAAATGTTACAAAGTTTAATCATTCCTCAAGTTATCATCTTCTAATATTTCCCTTATCTTGTTTTATATATATTCTCCTCCTAATTATTTAAAGATTATGCTTGTTTGCATTTCCTTTTTGAGATAATTTGCATAGTCTTTACCTTCCTTTTTGTCATAAGAAAAAAGAAATATCCACTCCCAAGTAAGACACACACACAGAGAGAGAAGTAGCTAGAAAAAAAATTTCATTTCATTTCAGTACAAACAAAGCTATAGACAATGATAAAAACAACTTAACTTGCATTGTAAGAGCAATAGAGGTTGTGTGTCAGACCACAGACAAGGGGAGGTAGAAAGAGGAGAACTTTACATCATAGTGGCTGATATAAATTTTCAAGGAAGGGAAGAGGGGAAGGAGATGATAATGAGGCAATCGAAGTCTCCTTTCCCCTCTCTTTAAGGGCCCCAGCTAATGATGAAGTTGGGTTTAGAGGCACAAGTGGCTCAGATATAAACTATATTCTTTAAATCTACTTCTTGAAGAGAAATGCTTCTGACGGTAAAGGTGATCTAGAGCATTGTCACAAATAGTAGTAATATCATTCCAGCAAGAGAAGTGAGGGAACTTCCTTTGGTGCTTCAATTTCCACCATACAATGGTCTTCTTACTAGATCTTCTTTCCAAATGCCCTTCCCTAAGTTTCTTCATCATTGTGATGAAGAGAAAGGCTATTAGTTTTGAGTTAAAATAGATTGAATGTAGGGGCTATATGAGGTAGTTGATATGACATTTCAGTAAAGAGAGAATAACTCATGCTAGAAATAGAATCTGATGTGATATCAACAGTTGTAAATTGATTCTAGCAAGAAAATGAGGTATACTTGACCTCAAAAAGCAAAATTTAGACAAAGTGTGAATAAGGTACTATTTAGATGTAACTTACTTCATTTGGATGAAGTCTAGTCTCATAAAAGCATATTTAATACTCCAATTTTAGGCACAGAAACATTAAAGATTTTATTCTTAGATTATCACATTAGTCATGCCTAATTCTCTTCTAATGTTGCAGAAGGTGTTTAATGATGGTGGCTTAGTAAAAATGTCAGCAATTTGAGCATTTGTGGGCATGATATTTTAGATATATATCATATTTTTCTACATGATCTCTAATAAAGTGGTGCCTAATTTCTATATGCTCGATTCTCGAATGTAGAATGGGGTTTTTTGTTAAGCATATGGCACTAGTGTTGTCACATTTGATGGGTATATCTCTATTGCTTAGTCCATAGTCAAGAAGTTGTTGTTTCATCCATAACAATTGGGCAAAACCACTTCTAACTACTATGTATTCAACTTATGCTGTAGAAAGATTAACACTAGTTTGTTTTCTAAAGAACTATGATACTAGACTATTTTCTAGGAGTTGACAGGTTCCACTAGTACTTCTTCTATCATCTTTATATCCTCCAAAGTTAGCATCTGAATATCCAATGAGTTCAAAACCAATTCCCTTAGGATAATAGAGTCCTAGATTTGGTGTGCCAACCAAATACTTAAAAATTTGTTTAACTGCAATAGGATGAGACTCATTAGGACTAGACTGAAATCTAACACATAAGCATACACTAAAGAGAATATTTGGTCTAGATGCAGTAAGACAAAGAAGAGATCCAATCATACTTCTATATTATTTTTGATCTACAAGTTTACCCTTTTCGTCGTTGATATGCTCATTGGAGTGCTTGCTGCCTTAATATCTTCCATTTTGAACTTCTTCAACATTTCTCTAGTATATTTAGATTGGCAAATGTAATTTCCATCATCTCTTTGCATGATTTGCAACTCAAGGAAGTAGTTCAATTCTCCCATCATACTCATTTCGAATTTAGCCTGCATGATCTTTGAGAAATCTTAACAGAGTTTTTCATCAATAGCTCCAAATATAATGTCATCCACATAAATTTGAACTATAAGAATATCATTGCAAATATTTTTGATAAACAAGATAATATCAACCTTTCCTCTTTTCAATTTATGATCACTTAAGAATTTGCTCAACCTCTCATACTAAGCTCTAGGAGCTTGTCTCAAACCATATAATACTTTGGTGAGCTTATAGACATGATCGGGTTGTTCATCATTTTCAAAACTAAGGGGTTGTTCTACATACACTTCTTCATTTAAATATCCATTTAGAAATGCACTCTTTACATCCATCTAGAATAATTTAAAGTTCTTATAGGATGGAAAAGTGAGTAGCATTCTAATGGCTTCTAATCTAGCTACGAGGGCATATAATTCTTTAAAGTCAATTCTTTCTTCTTGGGAGTACCCCTTAGCAACTAATCGTGTCTTGTTTCTTACAACTAACCCACTCTCATCTAGTTTATTTTTAAATACCCATTTAGTTTTAATTACATCAACATTCTCAGTTTTAGAACTAATTCTCATACTTTGTTCTTTTCAAGCTAGTTAAGCTCTTCTTCCATTGCTATAATCCAATTTTCATCATTTAAAGCTTGGTCAATGCTAGTTAGTTCAATTATAGAGATGAAAGCATAATGACCACAAACATTTTACATAGAAATTCTTATTCTAACACTATCATAGACATTACTTATGATTTATTTCCTAGGATGAGCAGTAATAAATCTCAAATCAATAAGAGGTTGATAGAGAACATTATCTACTCTTACCTCCTCCTTATTTTATGAACTTTGCAAGTCTTCACAGTTTGTGTCATCCTCTTGATCCTTCAACTTGAGCTTCCTCATATTTGTTGCAACTTCATCTGCATCACTATCACACTCCTTTCTCAAGGTTACATTCATTTCATCAAATTTAACATGCATAGACTCTTCTATGACTTATACTGTAAACTCTAAATGCCCTACTGTTAGAAGAGTAACCAAGAAAGATAGCTTCATCGCTTTTTGGATCAATCTTTCCAAGGTTATCTTTTTCATCGTTTAGCACATAGCATGAGCATTTAAAGGAATGAAAATATGAGATATGTAGTTTCCTTCCTTTTAAAGCTCATATGGGATTTTCGTTAAGATTGCTCTTATGGTAACTCTATTCAGCATATGGCAAGTTGTACTAACAACTTCTCTCCAGAATGTTTTGGATAGTTTACCTTCCTTCAACATGGTTCTTGCCATTTCTTGAATTGTATGATTGTTTATTTCCACAACTCCATTTTGTTGAGGAGTTCTAGGGGATGAGAAGCTATGGTAAATTCCTTTCTCATCACAAAAATCAATGAATTTTCTTTTCACAGATTCAACACCATGATCACTACAGATGGATATAATCGACATTTATTTCTTATTTTGAACTAGCTTTGAAAATGTATAAAACATTGAAAACTCTTCGTCTTTGCTAGTCAAGAGAATCACCCATGTAAATCTAGAGTAATTATCTAATATCACATATACATATCTTTTTCCTCCAAGGGTGACAATGTCTAATGGTCCAAGTAAATCCATATGCAATAGTTTCAAGGGTCTAGATGTAGAAACTTCATTTTTAGGATAGAAGGATACTTTGATCTATTTTGAAAATTGACAGGATCTACATATTCAATTTTTGTCATAGTTTAATTTTGGTATACCAATCACAAGATCCTTTTTTCTACAAAGATTTAATGTTTGGCATATTGATATGTCCCATCCTTTTAGGTTATACCCATGGATCATCCTTGACTGTAATTAAGCATTTTTCAATAATGTCATTTAGCTGTACTAAATAAATATTTTCATATTTTTTTACTAAATAGTATATCATTGTCTATATTAAATATATTATGTGCAGATGATTCAAACACAACTTTGTGACCCTTATTACATAATTGACTAATGCTTAGCAAATTGTGCTTAAGTCCTTCTATATATAATACATTCTCTATGCATGCATTGAATAAACTATAAATTTTACTTATTCCTTTGATAAGACATTTGTCATTCTTGCGGAATGCAATTATTCCTCCATTCATTAGTTTCAATTCTTTGAACAACTTCTTATTCCTAGACATATGTCTTGAATAGCCACTATCTATGAACCATTCATTGCCAGGCGTAGCTTTGAGACTTACTTGCATTCAAAACAAATTCTCCTTTTATCTTTTTGGTACCCAAGTATTGGGTCCAATGGTGTTAGTGGAATTGTGTGTGATAGAAGTTTGTGCATATTCATTGCATTTTTCATCTTATCTTTGCACCTTTTTGCATGCATCATTTTGGCATAGCAATTATGCACTTTATGTCCAATTTTGTTATAGAAGTAGCACGTGTTTGGAACTTTACTATGTGCATTATATTCCACTGAGATAACCCGTGAACCTTCTAATGTTTGGATAGTTTTTTCTTTCTTCTGTGAGATTCACTCCTTGGACTAACCAGTAAATTTCCATGAGTTTTCATTGTCTAACTGTTCACAACCCAGTCCATTTTTGCTGATTTAACCAATCATTCTCATGAACTTGGTCATAGATTCTCTTGGATTGGAGAATTTACTCAACATACTATTTGATATCTCTATCTCTTTCTTCAGATTTTCAATCTCCTTTTATAGAGATAGATTTCTTTCAACCAGTATAAAATTTACTTTGACATTTGCATCAAAGTATCTTTTCTTTTGAGTAAGTTTCTAGCTAAGTGATTCAAACGCACTAAATACAGAGTTATATGATTGTTCTAACTCATCAAACTTTTCGCATTTGACACAAGTGCTATTTGAGCTTGAAGAGTCAAAACTATAAGAGTAGTAGGAGTTTACCTCTGTCTCCAACTTCGTTGTTCATTGCTCATTAATGGTGATTTGATTTATTGATTCATTCTCCATTTGAGCCATGCAGCATATTCTTACAAGGTGTCCAACTTCATTGTCACCTTTCTAACTTAAGCTTGTCCCTAATGAGTCTTCATCATTCATGTACATTCCTCTAACTTGGCTTCTTGAAGACTTCTTGAAGACTTCTTGAAGTGTTTCTTTTCTTTTCTATCATCCTTCTTGTTCATATTTACATTTTCTTCATTGGGACACCCAGAAGACATGTGTCTAATCCCTCCACATCTATAACATCAGGGGAGATCTTCTTTCTTTCAACCATTTTCTTCTATTGTCTAGGCTATCTCCTTGAGGTGCTACCTCTGCTACTTCTTGGAAACTTTGTAATGTTTCTAATCAACATGGTCATATCATCTTCAGATTGTGATTTTGGATCACTACTGCTTTCCTTCAAGACTTTCAAAAGCAAAACTTTCTTTGGCTTTGTTGGTTCCTCCCTTTTACTTTTGATCAACTCATGTGACATTAGTGAGCTAATAAGATCGTCCACTAGAAGAATGTTCAGGTCCTTTACTTCCTCTATTGTTGTGATCTTCTGGTTCCATGATTCTGGTAGCGCCCTTGGTATCTTCATCACTTGTTCAAAGTTTTGTGACTTCTTTTTCCAACCTTTCAAAGCATTAGTAACCATAGAAAAATGACCATACATTTTTGATATACTTTCTTCTTCCTTTAGTCAAAAGTTTTCTAATTCTCCTATCAACATATTTCTTCTAGTTCTCTTATCTTGTGAGGATCCTTCTTATATAAACACTAATTTATTCCAGATATCTTTTGCAGTAGTTCATGAGCATACTGGTGGTGCTGTCGTGGGCACCCAAATTTAGAACCTTGCTCCAATCTAATTTTCTATAGTAGTGTGAGTAAGGG
>JAYJMB010006160.1:0-11291 GCA_036873735.1 Pouteria campechiana | reverse complement strand
TATGATGTTTAAAGTATTTTATGGGAAATGGGGCTATTGATGATTTTGTTTAAGTACAAATTCAGAAATTGAATAGCATATTGTAATGGACAAGTTATTATTTGGATTTAGGGTGAGAATTAATTTCTTATATGAGTATTTGAGGATGATTATGCATGTAATTAATTAAAAATGAAATGATTAAAAGTTTAGTGATGATAAATGAGAGAAAAGTGGAAAATTTGGAAGAAAACTAAAGGGGCACAAGTGTGTATTATAAAAATGCTAAATTTGGAAAAGTGGTCATTGTGATTAATTTTTGTTTTGGATAATTAAATATTTTAAAAAATGTTCAAAGTGAAAGTTGTATATTATAAAATTATCTATCCAATAGAAGAAAAATTACTTGATTCCAATATCATATGAGGAAGTTATGACTAATACGCCAAAACTGTTCCAAATGACTAAAAAATAACGAGATGAATAAGATGGGTTAAATTTATTGAAACTTTTAACATATTTTTGGGATGGTTTGGAAAACATGGTTAACATAAAAGTTTTATCCCTTGAAGTTATGTTTCCAATGCCTCAAAATCAGGTCATTTGGACATCATATGTAAAAGGTATGATAAACTTACTACCACTATTTGGATAGAAAGAGCTTGCCGCGGCAAGGCTCTAGAAATGAACCTTTGGGGCATCCAGCAAGACCTTGCCATGGCAAGGCTTTTTCTTGCCATGACAAGGCAATGTTTTTGCCATGGCAAGGCCATTTTCTGCCCGACAAGGCTCCAGAATTGCACATTTTGGCCATCCAGCAAGGCCTTGCCGCAACAAGGGTTCGCTAGCACACCGGAGCACCAAAAAAATATGACTTTTAAGCCCTAAACCCATTCGATTTTGCCTCATTTCTATCCTGTCTCTTTTTCTTCTTGCTCTCGCTTTGGAACCCATCCCGTTTAGCCCAAAATTATGCCATATTAACTTGGAAAATTTTTTATTTAGGTAGAAAATTGCTTGCTTTTGTTCCTAAACCCAAGTTATGGTTGTTTAGATGGTGGGAGAAGGAAAAAGATCTAATTTTATTTAATTAGAGGGTGCTATTTTGGGCCTTAAGCATGGATTCTTGTTCATTGATGATAACTACACTTGGATTTAAGGTAAGCTACTTTATCCCATCTAAAAATTTGATTTTTATAAACTAGGGTTTTATATAGTTTTCTAAAAAGTGATTTTTAGAAGAAAATGATATGAGTAAGTATGAGAAAAATGAGTATTGAGTTAATTATCATAAATTGGGAATGATTTGGATGGAAATCATGATTTTTGGCCTTTTAGGATTCAATGAATAGTGACTTTTAGAGAATTTTATGAATTATGTGAAATTAACATGGGGAAATTCATTAATATCAAAATTATGATGTTTTAGGACTTGTATGGAATAATTGGGACCGATGTAATTGATTTTTTTATTATGATTTGATTAAGGGTTAAAGAGGGTTTTTGTGTATTTCTGAAATACATTAGTAGGAAATGAATTAAGAGTTACAATTATAAATGATCATGATTATTGCCCTATAAAGGATGATCTGAGAAGGATGAAAATACTTAGAATTGAAGGAATAGTTTGGATCCAAGAGCGTAATGTAATTAGGCGTTTGTTTACATTAGTTGGCTAGGGATATTGATTATCCCTTTGTTTGAAATTATAGGCATGTTTGGTTGATTGTATGGGTATTAGCCCATTTGTATGAATTGGGATATGTATATTTAATTGGGTATAGTAAATATCCCATACTTGTTTAAGATTAAGGTGGTTTTGTTTGTCAAGGATATTGATTATCCCTTAGATTGGAATATTCAACACTTTGGGTTGATTTGGATGTATAATGGGAGGGATAGAGAAGATCCCTTTGTGGTGTATTTAATTTGAAAATTGGTCCAAAGTGAGCTTGATTGATTGCCTAGAAATAATATGGAATTCTTTATTTGATGTTTATTGATAAAAAATATATATCTATTCGTGCTTATTTATAATGATGGATATTGATTATTTGGTATGAAATGTGCTAACGGTGGATTAATTATGGTTTAATACATTTGTCTACTTACTAAGTTGCCCAGACTCACGCCTTCTTATTTTATTTTTTTAGCTAATAGATTCGGTAAAGAATCACAGATGAGGCTTGGGACTGGTGAGCTAGCTTTGAAGACATTATTCTTATGATAGAAAAATTTGGATTTGTAATTTATTTGGATTGTATAATTATAGTTAGAAGATTGTCATTGATGTATAATTGAATGGCTTGTAAAAATAAAGTATTTGTATTTATAGATGAATTATATGTTAGCTTAGTGGATGTAGATTGTCTCATGATTTTACCTAGATCTTGCGCTGTGGGAATGTGAGTGTATGTTTTAGAATTTATATTATTGCTTTATGTTAAATTATATATGACTATACAGGTTTGGACAACCCCATTTTTAAGGGAGACTCCGTCCAATTTTCTATAAAAATTAGGCAAATTAGAAAATGAGACTCAAGTACTTCACCCTAAAAGTGGGCAAATCTAGTTGAAATATAGTGCAAAATGATAAGTCGCGCCTCAGAAGGCGGGGCATGACATACAAAACTTAACAGAATTCACTTTCAATGCCTGGAATGCATATTCATCAATTTCCAAGACAGATCTATAAATAAGACAAGCATTAAATGAACGTGCTTACCTGTATATGAAGAGCCCCAATTCCGTAAGCCTCAAACTTCTTAAGTCCAAGTTCAATACCTTGATCTATTACTCCTATACATATCATATGTGTTTCATAGTATTTTTGTACCCATATAGCCTACAAATCATCTGTAGCTCAGTCTTTAGCTTAATTTCATAAATTAACCCTTCTAGGGTTTAACCAATTATCTAGGTTAACACTTGACTAAAAAGCAATTAAAGATTCAATATCAGGGATCATTCATGTTATATCATTCTTAGTGTCATTTCTTCAAATAGCTGATATGCACTCTAATTTCACCTTTTTAGTTATAAATAGTTTAGTGTTTCTTCTCTAATTACACCATAAATATGTAATAAAGTGATTTATACCCCATTTATCTATCACAACACTTAATTCATAGTTAAATTCATAGTTAAATTTGCATTTTCCCTAATTTTCAAACCAACAAAACCCTAAATCTTCCTAACTTCTCCCATAAAGCATAATTTTGATAAATTAATTAGCAAAAATACTAATTCTACAAGAAAATCACTTACCTATTAATTTATTTTGATCAGTTTCCACAAAAACTTGATGGAGGATGATTTCCTCCCATTCCCTTTCGATTCCTACGCGCCAACTTGCAAAATTTGGCATTTCTACTATGTCGGGTGGATGCACTACACTTTGTCATCGCTTTCCTAAACTTAATTAGCAAAATCCACATAGATCATCTGGTAGTTCCCAAGCTTGGGGACATGAGGGAGAGGGTTGGAATCATAAATGGGGTTTTGAGATAGCTGATGGAGCATTATAAATGGCTCCATTTCCCATGCTCTGGTGGTGTACTATAGGCTGTGCACCTACTCCCCCTTTTTATATCCCTTTTTACAAATTTTTCACCACGATCCCTTCTTTTTAACCATAAGTTACCTATCATTAATCATGTTCCTCATGATTTCATCAAGTTATCTTTATCAGTTCTTCAAAATCTTATAATATAGACATGCACAAGTCATTGTTAACTAAGGAAATTTTTTTTCCCATACCTCAAAAATTCCAGAGCATCACATTAGATAAGGGAAACAATGTGGCACAATGAATGGGTCAACAGAGCAAGATACCAAGGAGAAAGAGGGGTAGCTAGCATGAGGCCGTAGCACTAAAAATGGCAGTGAGATGCTAGTTTTTGCTGGATGTGGATAGAATGGGCACCACCATTGTCGGCACCACGGTGCCGACATTTTGAGACACGACACTGAAGAGCAAATGGGCATGAGGCCACAATGCTGATTTTTGCTGGACCAAAGTTAACTGGGCAACGCGCAACATTATAGACTAATAATTAACTTGTTTGAGTTTTAGATGTGATTATCCTTAGATGATTTAGAGGTAATTTTGATAATAGTCAGACTAGAAATAGTATATTATAATGAATATTTGAAAGACAAAGAATTGAATTATTTGAGTGAAATGAATATCTGATGAAGGTATGTGTTTTTGGATTTATTAAGTTACTTTGGTATGAATTTGAGTTTAGCAATTTGAATAAGAATTAGAGGCATGCTTGAAAATGGATACTGTATAAAAGACAATTGTATGCATTTGTATTTGGATGCTTACTAGGATGGCCCACTTTGGTTGTAGCGGAGTCCCCTTTGGTTTGTGGCTCAGTCCACTTTGTTGTGGCTAAGTCCACTTTATTCATGGCGGAGTCCACTTTGGTTGTGGCTGAGTCCACTTTGGTTTGTGGTTAAGTCCACTTAGTATTGGATGAGGCCACTTGGGTTGTAGTGTAGTCCACTTGAATTGTGGTTGAGTCCACTTGGTTAGTGACTATGACCACTTGGTCAATGACCTCCTAGGCATGGTACCTATTGGTAACAGATGAACTATTATTGATGATAAAAAATGATTAGTAGAGTCCTAATTGGACATTTGAAATTCTGATTATATTATTGACATCATGATAGTAGTTTCATTGCATGGGTCTATTGCATGTGTGAGACTATTGTCTTTTTATACATTTCATTGATTATTGACTAATTGCTTACTTATTTACCTAGTTACTCAAACTTACCCTATTTATTATGTTTTATTTTAGTTAGCAGGCTGGAAGACATAGCCCAACGAGGGGTTTGAGCACAAGAGGGGGATAGGCTATAATATTTAGAGTTCTTTATATTTTATCATCTTTTAGAATGTATTAAAAATGTAAATTTATGAGTCGCATCAATGATGTAAATAATGTAGATCTAAAAGCATAGGAATGATGATAGTATGCATGTCATTATATTAGTAGGATAGGTATGCTTTTCCACACTCTACGTTTACAATGTAACTATAGTTTGGGCATCTATGGGCATTGATGATGTTATACAGTTTTAAGAAGGCAAGTTCAGGGGAGATTCTGGCCATGGGTCGTCTTGCTATAGCCTTAGTAACGCCTCAAGATGGAAGCCATTATAATAGGTGATTGAACAATTAATTAGATCATGCTTGTGTAATTTAAACTTTCATGATTACGCGTTTGTTCCAAGCATAGTTTTTAAGGTTCAAAATTATATATTATAACTTTTGTCTTAGTACAAGTCTTGTTAGCTTAGAACAAGTCTTGTTATCATGAAAATCATACACAGTAATCCTATAATACCCGTCCTCCCTGGAACATTACTAGTGATAAATTTAGAGGAAATTTTGGTAGAGTCTCCCTTGATTTACCACCGTTATCCTGTATACAATATGCAAACCATAATAATTATATAATAAATACCCTCAAATATGTAAATATAGTATGGCCACCTCCAGGCCCTACCATTTTCTACACAAATTATATAATTACTGCCTCCAAAACACATATCACTACAATACCCACAAACCAAGATTGGGGTACATTGTACCCTAGTTGTCAAATCATATACACCCATGCCATAAAATGACATGTGGTAAAACTAAGTAATGATACATGTCTAATATACATCCAAAATCCATCAAATAATATATATCATCATACATCATGAAAAGGAGTAAAGCCTCTACTAGTGTCATAGCCTAGCCCTATTGGGTTTATCCTTTGACCTGTCAGCTAAAAATTTAGATAAAAGGGTGAGTCTAGGCGACACTTAGTAAGCAGGTAAGCAGAAAAACATGATTGTAAATAATGTAATAAACAATGGCGAGTAGAGTAGTTAACAATGATACAAACAAGCAAAACATGCCATGCCATATGCAGGATGTCATAGTCAGTTAGTGGCCAGGTTCATTAAGATTTTAATATTAATATGTAATTAATTATTTCATACACATACTCATAATGATATTGTGTACATAGTTAACCGGTTAATACCGGCTCAAATACCGATACGTCATACTACCCTTTTGTATCTGCCATTCCATGATTACCTCTTATACCATTATACTTCTCCACCATCATCCACACACTCATCAACCATCTACACACTCTTCCCTAAGAGGCACACAAACTAGAACACTACCCTTTCACTCTTTAGCGTCTCAGGTCCATCTTGGTACTCCCGAGTAGAAGCTTGCCAGGCCCACAGCCATATTGTTGTATCCAGTGGCACCCCGCCCTCATCACCTCAAAAGAGTACCAGTTCTCCATAAACATGCCTACACAAGCTACTCAGGCCAATCATAGCAGTCAGGCCATCCATGCAAATAGCAACGCCCGGCCGCGCTGGCTACCCACACAACCGCCCACTGGTCAACTAGGCCACTCCTCACCACATGGCAGACATAGGTTGGTTCCATGGCTATCACAATATATATATATATATATATATATGAGCCACACTAGGCTCTGCATCAATCAGGCACCAAAATCAGAATTTATCGGCAC
This sequence comes from Pouteria campechiana, assembly GCA_036873735.1. Classification (NCBI taxonomy): domain Eukaryota; kingdom Viridiplantae; phylum Streptophyta; class Magnoliopsida; order Ericales; family Sapotaceae; genus Pouteria; species Pouteria campechiana. Next base: position 4,741 of record JAYJMB010006160.1, on the reverse strand, counting down.
TCCCAAGGGCATAGAATACATATATATAATTTCTAAAATAAAATTCTTCTTTACTAGTTTATTAATATCCAATTGATGAGAAAATAGTTTTGTAGATTCCCAATAATATGGAAAATATTTGATCCAAATTTTAGGCCAAAATAATATAAATTGATCAATTTAAAATTAAAATATGAAAATAAAAGAAAAAAATGTTAAACAAAATTATACATCACTTTTACCTCTAAAATGTTTTAATTAATTCAAAATAATATAATAGAAGTTTTGTAAAAGTTTTATATTAAATTAATTCAAAATGAGAAGATTAAAAATAGAGCAAAATTTCAAAAGGGTGGGACACTATCAGCATCTTACTTTCAGAGTATTTAATGTTCATATTTTTTTGAGGGGTTAAACATTGAAATTTATTCATGAAATTTGATATGATATTATTTAGTTATATTATTTTAACCCCATATTTGTATTTTTGTAAACTAACATCACTAAATTTGGATTTAATCAACCTCAAGAGGAGTACTTGCCAAAGCATTTTGTCAGTGCATTATTCATTCAAATTAAATTATTTTCAATGCAATTTAATTCATACTAATACAATAAATTAATTATGATTGCATAGGGCAGATAATGCATGCTTAAAATCATGTAACTCATATACAAAAATTTTAGATTACAAGTGACCAAATTATAATCATTCAAAGAAATCAAATTGAACTTAAAATAACTTAAAACAACTACCTGCTTACTTTAATTAATTGAGGAATTTGCATAGCCCTCACGCTCCAATTTTCACCCTCTAAGAAAGCCTTAATTCCCTATTAAAAGTTTCACCAAACCCCCTAATTAGGGTTTGAAATTCATTGAAGACAAAACAACTTTTGCATAATATTCTTTCATAAACAACATCATCATTTAAATTAGATTAAGCACTTACCTTAATCTTCAAATTCCTTTGGTGGGTCCCACTAATCAGAAATATTTCACCATGTTTGGATGACTACCACTTCTTGAACTAAAGAGAAACTACATCCTATAGCCCACTAATTACTTGAATCAACATTTGCTATGGATCACTTGAAGCAAAATTGGGATGATGAGGAAAGAGGGTTTATGTTGGCTAGCATGGGAAGGGAGATGAGAAAGATGGAAATGGGATGGGCATTGCAAAAATACACTTTTTATATTTTTTTTATTTTGGTAGTCTATGCTCCACCTACTTCCATGCAGATTCACTCTCTTGAATTTTTAAAATGCCATCAAATTGTCATTATTTATACATGTGAGTCATCCATTTGATATATCGTATGACCAAATCAATTTTCAATCTATTATTTTCATAATTTCATAATTTATTTTTTAATTAAATTTGATTAAATTAAAATTTTTAGAAATTATCGGCAACTTGATTTTTCAGCTTTTCATAGGTAATTTTCATGTATTAATTATTAATTCACATATGTCCTCATCATCCTCACATTAATATGGATATTTCATCCATTTTTATAATTTTTTGATAATAAAATTCCTCAAAAATTCAATTTTATAGTATGCCACACTAGAAAAATTACCAAAACTTTACAATAGTGAAAATTTACATTTTTGAAATTTCTAGGGCCTTACATTCCACCCCCCTTACAAAAACTTTAATCCTCAAAACTTAGATGATTAAATGAGGATACTTAGACCACATTATATCCTCAAGCTCCCATATAGCTTCTTCTCCGAGTGATGACTCCACTGTACTTTTACTAGGGAAATGGTTTTGTTTCTTAACTGCTTCTCTCTCATGTCTAGGATATGGACTGGCTGCTCAATATATTGCAGATTTGCACTCAATTATACCTCATCTAGTGCCAAAACATAAGAGTGATCTGGTTTATATCTTTGTAGTGATGACATGTGAAACACATCATGGATTTTTCTCAATGAAGGTGGTAATGCAATGCGAAAAGCCACCTTACCAATCCGTTCTAATATCTCTTATGGCCTAACATATCTAGGGCTTAGCTTGCCCTTAGTGCCAAATCGCACCACGCCTCTCATAGGTGACACTTTAAGAAAGACCAGATCTCCCACTTGAAACTCTAGGTCCCATTGACGTGTATCTGCATAACTCTTCTAGCGAGACTGGGCAACTCAGATCTTCTCCTTGATTTGGGCTACTTTTTCAATTGTATTTGTAATCATATGTGGCCCTACAATAGTAGGTCCCCCCTCCCCCACTTCTAACCAGTATAAGATTGTTTGGCACTTATGCCCATACAATGCCTCAAAAGAAGCTATGCCAGTGCTAGAGTGATAGCTATTATTGTAGGCACCAAAGTAAGATATTGGCTCCAGGGTTTGCCCAATTGAAGGACACAAGCTCTCAACACGTCCTTTATCTATTGGTTCACCCTCTCAGTCCACCCATCAGTCTGGGGTGATATGTACTGCTAAAATCCAGATGTGTACCCATGTCCTTATGTAGAGCTATCAAGAACTTAGATGTAAACACTGATCCACGATCAGAAATAATGACCTTAAGCACACCATGTAGTTTGACTATCTCCTTCTGATAAATCCATGTATATTTCTCAGTAGTGTAAGTAGTGTGAATAGGAATAAAGTGGGCTACCTTAGTCAACCTATCCACTATAACCCAGATACTATCATAATAAGCTGTAGTCTTGGGAAGACCTATAATAAAATCCATAGTGATATCTGTCCACTTCCTCTCTGGGATCTCAATTGGCTGTAATAACTCACCAGGCCTCTGATGTTCTACTTCACCCTTTGGCATACTAGACACCTTGCCACATATTGAGCTACATCATTTTTCATGCCATGCTACCAATATTGTGATATTAAGTCACAATACATTTTGGTATTGCCTGGGTGGATGGTACAAGGTGAATAGTGTGCCTCCTCTAGCATTTCTATATTACAACAAAACCTCTAGGCAATGCAAGCCAATTCTGGTATCTCAAGATGCCATCAACACCAATAATATAATTAGATAGTCCACCTCTCTGAGCTCTCACTCAGTTTCTAAAATTCCTCATTTGTAGTCTCCATCTGGGCAGTCCAAATCTCTTCTAGCAAAGTGGGCTGAATAGATAACTGACATAACTGTGACACTAGCCCTCTCATTCCCACATTTCTCCATTTGCCTCATCTCTTCAAATAGCTCATTCCTTTGTGTGAGTAGACATGCCATGCTACTGCCTGATTTCCTGCTTAGTGCATCTGCTACAACATTTGCCTTGCTTGGATGATAATCGATATTCAAATCATAATCTTCTAGCAGCTCAAGCCATCGCCTCTACCTCATATTTAGCTCTTTTTGAGTGAAAATGTACTTCAAGCTTTTATGATCTATATATATGTCACACTTTTTCACCATATAGATAATATCTCCATATCTTTAAGGCAAATATGACAGTTGCCAACTCCAAATCATGGGTGAGGTAGCTACGCTCATGAGGCTTTAGCTAGCATGATGCATAAGCAATAACATTTCTATGCCACATCAATACGCACACTAATCCATGTTTAGATGCATCAGTATATACTACAAATCCACCTTGTCCTCTTTAATTCCTGGAATATTGCCTCACATTGATCATTCTATTTGAATTACACTCCCTTATGAGTCAACTGTGTAAGAGGAACGGCTATATTAGATAATCTCTCAACAAATCAGCGGTAAAAACCCGCTAATCCTAGAAAACTGAGAACTTTTATCACTGTAGTAGGTCGGGGCCAGTTTACCACAACTTCGATCTTATGTTGACCTATAGAAATACCGGCTCCTAATATAATGTCCCAAAAATGCTACATTGTTCATCCAGAAGTCAAATTTCTTTAACTTGACGTACAACTTTTCTTCTTTCAGTCGCTGCAAAACCAATCTCAGGTGAGTTTCATGCTCCTCTTCACTTTTGGAATAAATCAGGATATTGTCAATAAATACGATCACAAAGTGATCTAAATATCGCCTGAACACCTTGTTCATGAGATCCATGAAGACTGTTGGAGCATTAGTCAATCCGAATGGCATTACTAAGAATTCATAGTGTCCATACTGGGTTCTGAATGCAGTCTTTGTCATATCTGTCAGTTTAACCTTCATCTAATGATAGCCTAATTGAAGATCAGTCTTTAAGAACATAGTAGCCCCTTGCAATTGATCAAGAAAATCATCTATACAAGGTAATAGATACTTATTCTTTATTATCACCTTATTGAGCTCTCGGTAGTCAATGCGTAGGCACAGACTACCATCCTTCTTCTTCACAAATAGGATGGGAACACCCCAAGGTGACACACTAGGGTGGATAAATCCCTTATCCAGCAACTCTTGTAACTATACCTTCAATTCTATCAGTTCCACCAGTGTCATTCTGTTTGGTGCTCTGGATACAGGCTCTGTCCCAGGCTGAAGGTCAATATTGAACTCGACTTCCTACTCAGGAGGTAATCTAGATAGTTCTCCTGGAAACATATCTGGAAAGTCTCTCACAACTGAGATATCCTCCACTAATCTATGCTCAGAGTGCACATCTATGGCAGAAATCAAATAAGCTTCATGCCCCTTCTGCATTAAACTAAGAGCTCTCATAGCAGAAATCAACTTGGGAGCTTCTCTTGCAGATGAACTCCAAAAAGTGATATTTATCTTATTTGGAGTCTTCAAGATCACATGTTTGGTCTTGCAATCTATCTTGGCTTCATGCTTAGCCAGCCAATCCATCCCCAATAT
>JAYJMB010006159.1:0-11292 GCA_036873735.1 Pouteria campechiana | reverse complement strand
TTGTTTGCAATAATTTAATTTATTTTATTGCTTGATCACCAATATTATGAGTTAGATTATTTATCAAAGCATGGTTAGGATACACACCATATGCTAAACCATGAGTTCCCTTGAATGAGAAGGATAGATCGTTAAGGTACACACCATATGTTAAACTATTCTATTTTGGTTCTTCTGTTTTTGAACTTAATGGGTTTTCACCTCAATTATACTATACACCATAGTTAATTGAAACAAGTGAAAGCACTTGATTTAAACCCACACACCTAATGGTAATAATCTTACTTTTGAAAGAACAAACCCAAGTGAGGTATTAAATCCAACATTCCATTGGCAAAGAGTAATCATCTTGTGGTGAAATCGGATCCTTAGACTTCTTCATCTTATTAATCTCTCTGCGCTATCTTTAGCTATTTATTTCCTTTTATTCTATTAAGTTTCTGAAATTGTATGAAATTGTACCAAACATTATTTCAAGTTTGTTTAGTTTTATACGTAGTAACTAAGATTAATTAAGTTGGTTTGCTGTTCTTTGTGGGATCGACCCTTGCATTACACATTATATTATTATACATCTATACACTTGTGAGGAATTATAATTTGAATTGCCACTCCCTTGGCTGATGACTTTTTGCTAATCTCAACCTTTATGCTATCGAGTTCAACCTCTTTGGCAACGATAGCCTTAGTAGGAGTTTTTAGAATAGCATTTAGCTCAGCTTGTGCCCATTCTTGATAGTAAGTCTCTAGATGATAAAAAAAGCAAACAAGCAAGAGATGTCACCATCAAGCCTCGCTATACCTTTAGCCCAAAATAGAAACTGCTCCTTCAGTCCTGCGATTGCACTAGAGGAATACACTCTCCACAATGATCTCGCAAAATTAGAACAAAATGATTGTACCTCATCCTCCAAGTCCTCTTGTTCTTTGCTCCTTTGTGGCTTTGATGCGGGTGAATGATAGCATTTGGATGAAGTTATCATCAAGGAGGACATGAAAACAAGGTGATGCCACTTCCCTATCAAATTCATAATCATCTCCTTCAACTTCAATGCATTGCAACCCTCTAGAAGCAGAAGGAGCCATACTCAAAGTATGGTGACTAGTGGTGCTGAGGACAACAGTATTTGTGCTCTCCTCTAGTTGATTCCTAATTAGAATCTCAACAGACGGGACACTTTCATCATAAGCCTCTTCCACATTATGGTGATTATCAGCATTGGATTTAGCTTCATTTGTACTCCTATCTGGTCGGTGATCATCAACATCGGAATCACCTCCCATGGCTCTCTCAGCTTAATGATAGTTTTTGCCTAAGTCAGAATTGGCTTTCACTAAAATTGAATTCCCTACCTCCTGCATGTTATCCCCAAGAGTAACTGTAGCAGTAGCACCTTCCAATGGAACCTCTACTGAGGTAAGCTCCTCTCTCGTTGGAGGATCCATCAAGTAATGAAGATATGAGGGTAATGAATAAAGCATTCCAGGTATATCAAATAATAGGGTTATGGCTTTCTCCCAATTAAAGGAGTCTGATGACATCTTCCTTTAATTATCTGTCGGGGTGTCATCTAAATTATTAGTAGTGTCAGCAAAAGTATCCACCACATGAGGCTCCCCATGAACTATCTTTGGAAGGAGAACCTCTGCATTTTCTTTTTCATCCACCTATTCAAGCTCAGCAACATGAGGAGGAGATGGTCGAACAGGAGCAACTGCTTCATCAAGAGGAGCAGTCACTAAGAGCGATGGTTGAGAAACTGTCTTCTTGCTCACCCTTGAAGGCATGGAAATAGGCGCCCCACTACTTGTCTTTGCCTTCTTGCTCTACCTTATAGAAACACTACTAGATGTAGATTCTTTCTTTTGAGATGAAGAAGTTCTTAGAGGAACAGAAGCCTAAGGAGCCCTCTCACAGAATCACACTAGGTGCAATCCACCAAGTACCATTCCAACCCGACTTCTACATTAGCTTCAACCTTATCCAGTTACTCCCTTAAAAGAGGCATGCTGATTGGTGCAATCCGATCAGCATAAGTTGGGGGGACGTAGGGGGTTAGCTTAGGAATCACCTACTCAGGAATCACCAGCTCAAGGACCACTGCCTCCACTCCAACATCATATGAGGGGTATATTTGTTCACCATAACCTCACCATGACTGCAATCAGTGCGATAAATATTCTAATGAGGATGATGTTCATCTAACTATAGGACTCGTTATGGAAAAGTGGTTGGCCTCTCAAAATCCATGGCTCATTGTGCCCCCAAGAAGTTGTCCTCAGGTATGTCAAGCTCAAAAGAGGATATCAATGGATGGTAAATGGTTAGACCACATTTCGGAGGCATCTCCTTGCTGATTTTGCCTGCATTGCTGTTGTACCACTAAGTGTAGTCCTTAGTCACATGAACCCTTTGGGCCAGACCAGGTAAGACAACGTCATAGTCGCGAAATTTAGAGGTAAACAGAATGACAGTGGATACCTCCAAGCTGGACCCACCCCTATTGCCTACTCTTCTTGTGATATAAATATGATGCAACCTAGAATTTCTTGGTCATAACCAAGCTGCCTGGTGAACCGATGCGAGAAATATCACTCAATCCATAACGTGGAGCCTTACCGAAGAGGAAGCAAGCAAGCTTGCAAAGAAATGATGAAATCATTAACCTTGTCAAAGGTTTCATCCATGCCTTTTACCTCAAATCCAAAAGGATTACTGACCAGAGCAAGCAAAAACATCTCCTTGGAAAACTTGTGCAACTTCACTAGCCGATCAGTCACTTCATCAAATCTTATATTCTTGAAAATGGCAGTTATGAACTTCCCCAATAACAAACATTTACCAGGTAATTGAGTTGGTGATTCAACCCCATAAATTTAGGAAAAGTAAAGTTCTAGCCAAGCTGTAAAGAGATGGACTAGGAAGTAAGTGGTGCACATGACTGGCTCGGAATGATGTAAGACCATATCGTCCATCCCACGATAGATGTCGCATAATACATGAGCCATGGACAATCTCTTACCTTCTGTGAGTTGAAGAGCCAACATTAAGCATAAGGGGTTGATGCAATGATCATGTGCCAATGAAGGACAGATAATAATAGAAAGCCATAGTATTAAGAACAAGACTAATTCTTCATCTGGGTGATACCACTCAAAAAAGCTTCATCAATCCAAATATTCTATTTGGCCCAATCGTTAGATACTGCCATCTCACGTAATCGAGCCCTGGGGTTGGAGATCCTTCCAAACAACTGAGCCCAGCCTATCTAAGAAAGCTTAGTGTCAGATTGTCTTAACATGCTCATTATATTCAAGACACGGTAACCTAAGTTGCCTTTACTGAAGTCCTCATGTGGTGGGAGGTGCAAGTCAAAAGGTTCCACGATAATCGACAACCCGTAAATAACATTGAGATCCCATAGTGAAATGCTCGTCTCACCACAAGGAAAATGAAAAGAATTGGTCATCGAAGATGAGAACTGGATGAAGCCTCACATGGCCTCCATGTGCCAGTGGAATGAACTGTGGGTGCAAAGAATCGCATCATAAATGCCAGCCTGATAGAGGATGCTTTTGTGTGCTGCTGCTATATGCTTAGCCCAAGGTTTGAAGAAGTTATTCTTTGGTAGACTACCCTTGAACTGACCCCTTTCACCATTAGAAACAAACCCATAATCCTCAAGAATTATTTTCCTTTGGCGAGGGGACTCCAACGATTATTCATGAGGATCCAGTATTTCTGACAAAAAATAACCCTCAAAGTGGTCCTTGTCATCATAATGCGCAAAGGCATTGGCAAATAAGTAAGCACTCTCAATATCTTTCCTATTAACAAAGCAAGGTTGAGAGCGGAGAGTGAAAGGACATTCTTTACCCTTCATATCCTCCATAGAGTGATGACATATCTGAGAGTGACCTAGTTGGTCATTATCAAAACTAGGGAGTTTTTGCCTCAAAATTTCTGCATTTAACCAAATAAAGAAGCCCTTGTCTTTATCTCTAACTTGATGATAACGAATGACACTTTGAAGCTTAGGATTACCACTTTTCTTTTGCTTCTTCTGTTTTCACTATAATGGGCGTTATGGTGCAATAGGAATTCCCCCTTTGAATTGAGGTGCAACATGAACTTCCTCTTAGTGTTGTGATAGAATAAGAATTCTCCCTTGGCAATGGACTACAACGTGAACTTCCCCTTGGTATTGTGATGCAACAGGAATTTCCCCTAGGTATCATGGTAGAACAAGAATTTCCCCCTAGCACTATTGTGTAACACAAATTTCCTCTTGGAACTGTGATGCAATAGGAATTTCTCCTTCTTCCAGGTTGCTTCCTGACACTCCTATGTCTTGCCTTAGAGTAGCATTAGATAAAGGAACTGCCTCAGTAATAGGAAGATTTGGAATAGAACTGCTAGCCAGGGAGTGGGCCGACATTGCTTCATGTCCTCTCTTGTGGAGACTAAATCAAGATCACAAGGAGCATGACTTGAACTGTCCAGCATGGCTAGAGAATCACTGAAATCTACACAATCAAGAAACATGGCTAATGGTGAAGCAGCCGCTCTACTGTTGGGATCCATGATTGTCAAAGAAACCACAAAATAAGTTAATGAAGTGGTTCAAGAAAAATAAGTTAACAAGTATTTTGCAGAATGAAAGAAAGCATGCTTTCCATAGGAGATCAAGATAAGAATGATGAATACAATAAAGCCCATGGATTCTTGGGAATTTTTCAACACAACCATGGATTTTTGAAAATTTTTCGACATAAATATAATTTTTTGGAATTTTTTCAACATAATGATGAATTTTTGAGAATTTTCCAACATCAATATGAATTTCTAAAAACTCTCCAACATAAATATGAATTTTTGAGAATTTTTCCATAGCAATTATGAATTTTTGGGATTTTTTCCTACAAACATCATCAATGTTGGGGGATTTTTGGTCAGTCATCAATTTTGGGGTATATATATATAAAGTTTTAAAAAAATGCGTTAGCAATTCCCATGATGTGGGCCCAATGCATTTGAAATCCATTGGGCATGGGCTGTTTTCCTTGTACTGGCCTAGTTGGTTTGGGCTATTTTTATGCCAGCCCGCACAGCCTTAGGCAGCCCCTTGCAAGCCCGTTGGCCAATTGGGCCCAAGTATACAGATTGGGCTCTACCAAGCCAGCCCAGGGCCAGGAGCTGGGCTTCGTCTAGCCATCCCCCACCCACACAAGAGTTGGGCTCCACCTCGCCAGGGCATGCAAAGGCGCTAGGTTTCCCGCCTCTACTGTCTAGGCCTCTCTTTACCTTGGCCCACCAATCTTAAGGCTTTAATCCGTTATCTGGTTCTAATTTTTTGTTGATGCTGGCCCAATAGATGGGCATGAATCGCACCAGTCCAGCATATGCATATGGCACATTTCTTCTCCACATAATGGCCGAACTTGCCTGAATATGTGCTGAACTCCACCACCCCAACCTGTTGGGTGGATGGTTTGGATAGTCATTCATTTTCTTCATAGTGGATTGACTTTCCAGGAAAAAAATGATGATGAATGATGCAAGGATGTAGGTGACTATAGTTGCAGAGTTCGCTGAGCTTAAAAAAAACAAATGAAATCAAATCTCGTCCAAATCTACAGAGGAAGAAAATGGAATATAGATGATGGAGCAGCAGCAGCTAGAGACAAATGGGTTCAAGTGCTGATGACTATTGCCCAAAAGGATGATTGCTATCAATTAATCTGTCATTACAACAATGCATAAAACAGGAGGAAGCAGTAATGGGGAAAAGGTTATTCGGCCTTACCAAATTGGGAGATTTCACCAAAATTGAGCAGGGATGGAAGGTACTTGACGGCGCTAAGTTGTGGCAGAAGACTCTGGTATTTAAAATGCCACCGTTCTCCTTTCTCCCCCCAACAGAAATGGAGGTAAAGATTCTTGAGTTCTAATGAAATCGTCCAGAATGGTGATGTACCACAAAAATCTCATAGAGGTTGTCAAAAATTTGCCTCCATTTTGAGAAGACACTAGTGGAAGACGGTGATGGGTTCACCAAAATGCAACTCTTCCTTCAACAGGAACAGAGATGATTTTTGAGCTCTTGAAGAGCCCGTCAAAACATTGGTGAGCCGCAAGCTTGCTGAAGTCTTGAAATGATTTTTCTGTTTGCAAAAAACTGGAGAAGAAGAAGCCTTTTTAAAGAGGTGGAAAGCTACAAATGGCAGCCTTTGGCTCATGCGTGGGCTTAAATGGAAAATTGCAAAAAGCATTTTTCAGATGGGTTTCCCAAACAGGAAAATAATGGTCCTATCTTCTTATTTTGGTGGGAAAATTGAACAGTTGAAAAATTCATTAGCTGAGCCACCATTGGGACCTAATGAAGAAGTAAACAACTACATTTCCCTGTAGCTGATTCAAGAAAAATAAGATTACAATTTCATTTGTTTGGATGCCATCAGAATTTTGTGAATAGAAAATTTCAATAGGCTTTTTGATGGGTTTCCCGAATAGGAAAATGACAAACCATTTCCGTCCTGGAGTAGAAATCATGGGGCCGTAAACTGCCACATTCCTTTGCGGTTGATCTGAGGATCACAAGATTATGGTTTCAAATCAGTCGATGAGTTTCAGACAGTCCAATCAGGTGGAGATGAGATTGGAAAAAGGCTCTTGAATTTTGATCATGTAGAGTTTGTAGACACGATTAGACCCAACTCATTCAAGGGTGTTTACAAGGGCAAGTGGGTTGCAATTGAAAAGATTTAAGACTGTGAATTGCTACCCAGGAAATATTTCAGCCTTCTCTAGAGTGTTAATGTCTCTTTACTTAGTTCATCTGAAGAACTTCGGCATGTCTTGTTAGTGTTGGATATGGAACGAATGCCAGTGTATCATCTAAGGTATTCCGACAGAACAACAATTACTTCCTCTGGCTAGTCGCATAATGTTATGAAAGTGAAAGCTTGGAAAGCAGCGGCAATCAATTTTTTAGTCCTAATTTTTAATTATTATATATGGAGAATAGACTGTTTGATTGATAGAATTGACAACATTGAAAGGTCTATGTTTGCCCAGCCAATAGAAACATGTTGTTGTGGAAATGTTAAAGTTTCATTGCACTATTGAAAATCGACTAGACATGGAGAAGACAGACCGAATAGGTCGTGAAGACAACGATAACTACAACTTAAATGGCTCATGCAGCCGAAGGCATGGCAAAGACAGGGCTGTTGGAATAGCAAAAAATCTCATTGGAATGCGGCGTCATTCCGATCGCTAGAAGAATCCCAAAACAGCTGCTTTAGAGTATGGCGACTCTGGTGGCCGTAGGCCTTGCACCAACTATGTGCAGATCACCATGAGCGTGAAGATGATCAGCAATCTCCTCGAGAAGCTGAAAGCCACGGACCTAATCCACTCCCCGGTGATGCGCGAGCCACTGGATGGGCATGAGGATGCACTGTGGAGGATGCTGGAGCTGGTGGACAGCTACCAGCACAGGAGCTATCTCTATCTCCTTACCATGGGATGGAGCATCGTCTCTCTGTTCGCATCTCAAATACGAACATCCCTCCAAATCGCTCAAGTAGAGATCACGCAAACAGAGCGGCCTAGCTGATGGAGGTGCGGGCGGAGTCAGGCTGTCTCCCAATTAACATTCTATGCCTAAAATCAAATGAAACAGCGCAGTCGGAAGTGGCTTTGTCCAACGGACAATGTCTTTATCCACGCAAGCAAGACACTCTTCCTTTACCCCCACAGGTAGGCAAAATGACGTTGTACGTCGGCGCAAGTGGAAAGCCTACCAAGCACTATGCACTCTATATGCACAAATAGAGTGAAGCAGCCAACAAAAATGCGGCAACAATATGATAATCCAAGTTTCTCTAATTTGTGCAATCAGAGAGTTGCATGTTCAACCCATATAGTTTAAAAAATGGGAATGCAATTAATGCTAATGGAGTGGAGCATTTCTGCTAAGACGACTAGCATAGAAAAAAATATTTGGAATGTTAAGAAATTAAAACTGTCTAAGCCTATCATTCATCTTGGTGGATAAGTCCTATGTTATTTTAATGGCAGAAAGAATTTGTAGCACATATACAAATTCTGAGAATGGAAGCAAAAAGCTTATAAGGGATTTTCCAAAAGAGGAAAATAACAACCATTATGTTAACCATTGAGCATGGATTTTATTTTTTCTGTTGCAAATAGAGTGAATGATTGGTAACTGCCACCATTCTTACAATTGCTTATGTAGTTACCCATGTCATTAGTAAATGGTGGGCATTTGTTGGGCTTGAAATAAAATTCATATAAAAAAAATTCAGATCAATGGTTTAGATGTGATGAGAACAAATAAAAATCGTTGAGAAAAAGGGAAAAAAAAAGAAAAGAAAGGAGACTTACGTTATTTCCACCAGTCTGACCAGAATAGACTAGAGAAAGTCTATACCACCATCCACTAGCACAACTGAAGAAACGCGCAATCAAAGTCTAGGTGGTGATGTGAATTTTCCACCGAACTAAAATGATGCAGCCAAGGAAATAACCTGCCGACTAAACAAGACAATTCATGAAACAAATAGCTGATGGAATCAGTCCTAAAATCGATGATTAGAAATTTTGACCAGCATGATCAAGAAATTTCACCCAAGAACTTGTCCACCCAATGCTGTGTTCGTACAGAAGGCGAAAAGTGGATGACCGCTTCACCTGCACGGTCAAGGAGATGACGTGTCCTCCAAGTCGAACTGCACAGAAACATGGCTAGCAATGAGTCTTCCATCTGCTGTCAGTGCCGTCAAGACAACCACATGAATTTTTTTTTATCCAGACACTTGCTTTGCCCATGCAGATGAGATGGTTCTCAAAACAACGCAAGCAAGCCTTTGCCCGTGCAGTTGAACTCATGTAGATGAGAGAGATGCAAATTGCATAGTAGGGAAAGATGTTGACGTGGCCGCGTAGGCAAGAAATTTCCAAAAAAGAAGTCGCGTAGACAAGGGCAGCACTTTGGCTGCGTGGCTGACATGGCATGCCTATTTTGCTAACTTAGCAGCACAGGCAACGTTTAACAGAAATGAGATGCCAAGTTCCACCATCAGGTTGTGCAAACAAAGTGGCCTAGCTGAATGGGCTACGGAGTCAAGCCGTCTCCTAAATAACACGCCATCCGTGTAATTAGAGACACGTTGCTGAGCGGTAAAAAATTATCGTAAATACAACATGTAATAACCATGCTGGGCAAGTGATTTCAAGTAATATCTTGAATTACATTAATGTTGGAGAAGTTGAGACGTAGCTTTCAATTTGCAATTTCCATCATAGGAAATAAAATAACAATAAAATGAAAAGAAGGTCAAAGATAACGATGGCCTCCCAAAAGTCTACTTCAGCTACCTACATTGGAATTGGGATTATGGTTGTTGCACATAAGATTTATCCATACAACAATATTACCAAAATTGGAATTCCAAAGGGATCATTCAAAACCTAAGTGGTTATTTTTGGAATCTAAAATGATATCCCCAAAGTATTTCTTTAGAAAATGCATTACAAAACTTTATTTGGCCTTTGATTCCTCGACCTAATAGAGGAGGTGGGAAAATTCCAAATTACAAGAGGAATGCAAAAGATTGCATTACTTGGGATTTACTTGAGGTATGCAAAACATGAAAAAAATAAATATATAATTTAATTGCATGGTAGCCACTTAGACATACATGCAATTAATTAAATCAGGTTGAATTAAAATCTACATTATGTTTGGGGCGATAAGTGTATTTTTCCAAAATCTATGCATAGAAATTACATGGAAGGTAGGCTTTCCACAAAATGGTGAAGGCAGGTTTCCCCCAAAATGGTGAAGGTAAGCTCTCCACAAAATGGTGAAGGTAGGCTCTCCCCCAAAATGGCGAAGGCAAGCACTACCCAAAAATGGTGAAGGCAGGCACTAACCCAAAATGGTGAAGGCAGGCTCTCCCCAAAATGGTGAAGGCAGGTTCTTCCTAAAATGGTGAAAGCAGGCTCCCTCCAAATTTGTGAAGGCAGACTCTACACAAAATGGTGAAGGCAAGCTCTCCCCCAAAATGGTGAAGGCAGACTCTCCCCCCCAAAAGCTGAAGACAGGCTCCCCACAAAATGGTAAAGGCAGGCTCTCTCCCAAAATGGTGAAGGCAGGCTCTACCCCAAAATGGTCAATTAAGGCTCTCCACAAAATGGTAAAGCCAGGTTCTCCACAAAATGTTGGAGGCAGGCTCTCCCCCAAAATGGTCAATTAAGGCTCTCCACAAAATGGTAAAGCCAGGTTCTCCACAAAATGTTGGAGGCAGGCTCTCCCCCAGAATGGTAAAGGCATGCTCTCTACAAAATGGTGAAGGCAAGCTTTCTCCTCAAAAGGTGATGGCAGAGTCTCCACAAAATGATGAAGGTAGACTCTCCCCTAAAATGGTGAAGGTAGGCTCTCCCCCAAAATGGTGAAGGTAGGCTTCTTCCTAATTTCCTAAACTATCCCTGGAGGTGAAGGCAGGTTCAATTTCTCAAATTGCCCTCTTGGAAGGAGGTGGGCATTCCTAAACTACCCTTAGAGGTGAAGGCAGGTTCCAAGCCTATAAATACCTCTCCCTCTTCTTAAGAGAGATAAAGAATTTTTTTAAAGGAGCTTGGAGGAGCCTTCAAGAAGTAGGTGCCTCCCTTGACACTAGTGGCCTTTGGCCATTGGTAATTTCTCTAGTGCTTAAGGGTACTCTGCCATGGCCCCACTATGATATACACATGTGTCACACCCACGCTGTGGTATCGTGGTGGGTTCTACATAATTAATGGACAATAATAGGATAATGTAGGATTAGGTCTTACATAAATGCAGAGTTATCCTGTAAATGCTCCATAAATCAGGGAAATAATGACATTATCTTAAATCAATTAAGAACTGTCATTAGCACTAATTGCTATTATTAGTGCTAATCATAATTAGCTTAATTAACTTAAAGTATAATTAGGCTTAATTCATACAATCTGACTTTACGATCTCTCATAGGTTAATTACATAGATCTCTCGCTTCTAGTTTTTCATAGGATATTGGAAAAATCATTGCTCAACTCATTTAAGAGCCTAAGTCTAGGACCGAGTCATTGAGTCATAACTCACTGAGTCAAAACTTAGCAAACACCACCCACCAACTATTCAAAAGCCTAAGTCAAGGATTGAATCACTGAGTCATGACTCACTAAGTCAAACCTCAACAAATACCATTCATTAAGTCAGTCAAATCCAATTAACTTGG
>JAYJMB010006157.1:0-11295 GCA_036873735.1 Pouteria campechiana | reverse complement strand
TGCTCATCCTAAAAACTAGATAATTGGTGATGTGTTCGATAAAGTTAGAACTAGATCATCCTATCACCAAATATGTGACAATTTTGCTTTTATTTCTCAATCAGAAGCAACTTGCATAGACCAAACATTGGAAAATGAAAATTGGATTTTAGCTATGCAAGAAGAATTGGATCAATTTAAAAGAAATGATGTGTGGACTATTATTCTAAGACTAAACCATCAATCTGTTATAGGAACAAACTAGATGAATTAGGAATTGTGGTGAGAAAAAATACAAGATTAGTTGCAAAGGAGTATTGTCAAGAAGAAGGTATTGACTTTAAATAGTCATATGCTCCCATTGCAAGTATTGAAGCCATTAGAACGCTTCTTGCATTTGCATCATATATGGATTTTAAGCTATATCAAATGAATATAAATAATGCATTCTTGAATAGTTTCATTAATGAAGAGGTATATGTGAAACAACCCCCTAGGTTTAACGATTCTCATTGTACAAATCATGTATTCAAACTCGAGAGAGCTCTTTATAGTTTGAAACAGGCTTCTAGAGATTAGCATGATAGGCTAAGCAAATTTTTGATTGAAAAAGGTTTTTCAAGGGGTAAAGTGGATACCACTCTCTTCATTAAGCATGTGAAGAAAGACATACTTATAGTTCAAATTAATGTTGACAATATAGTATTTGGTGCAATTAATGAAAATCTTTGCCAAGAGTTTTCTAAGCCTATGTAGCGAGAATTTGAAATGAGCTTGATGGGTGAACTTCTTCTTGGGACTACAAATCAAACAAGAAAAAGAAGGAATCTTTATCCACCAAGTCAAGTATATAAAAGAACTTCTAAAGAAATTCAACATTGAAGATGGTAAAAGATATAGAACACCAATGAGCACTTCAATAAAGATGGACAAAGATGAAAGAGGTAAATCAGTATATAATAAACTCTATATAGGTATAATAGGATCATTATTATATTTGACTGCAAGTAGACCAGATATAATATTTAGTGTCAACATGTGTGCTAGATTTCAGTCAGATCCCAAAGAGTCACACCTAATTACTGTAAATAGAATTTTTAGATACCTATTAGACACACCAAGCCTCAATTTGTAGTATCCAAAAGGTTCAGGGTTTAATTTGGTAGGGTACTCAGATGCAAATTTTGCAGGATATAAAGTAGATAGAAAGAGTACTTCAGGATCTTGTTAGTTTCTAGGAAGCATGATCATATCATGGTTTTCCAAGAAACAAACATCTATGGCATTATCAATTGCTAAAGTAGAATATGTAGCAACTGGTAGTTGCTTTGCCTAAATCCTTTGGATGAAACAGTAATTAAATAATTTTGGTCTTAACTTTATTGATATCCCTATAAGATGTGACAACACTAGTGTGATAAGTCTGACCAAGAATCCAATTTTACATTCCAGAACAAAACATATAGAAATTAGGCACCACTTTATCAGAGATCGTATTCAAAATCATAACATTTGTTTAGAGTTTGTGCCCATTGAAAATCAATTAGCAAACATCCTTACTATACCGCTTTAAGAAGGTAAATTCATTAAATTAAGAAAAGAATTAGGTGTTTGAGATCCAAATGCTTTAGTTAAAAATTAATAAAACATCTACATGATGGAAAATATGTTCCTTACTGATAATTCTAATGAAAAATGCACAAAAGAATAAATTCAAAACATGTTGAAGCCTTCGAAACACCTTTCGGACCCTCCGATAATGGACTAAAATGACTCTGAAGAATTTTGTGCCTTCAAAATAAAACTTTGGTACCTCCAAAATCCATTTCACATCATTTCATAGCCTTTGATGGGCTATGTTACCTCAGAAGTAAAGCTGCGGAGTCACCAAAGTAAAACAAACTCATTGCCTCTAAAGATCGCATTTACTCATTTTGGATCCTTTGACAATTTTTCAGAGAAACTAAAAACCTGAAATCCTATTTAACTATTCAAAGAACTGTGAAAACCTAAAATCCCTCTCTTCAAGCACCCAAAGAACCCTTTTCAGAGAAAACCCTTCATCTTCCTGCTAGATTCAAACTCCTTAACTCAACCAATCTGTCTATCGCATCTTCTCCATCAGTTTTCTTCCCATCTTAGTCTAGAAACACTCACAACATCCTGAAACTTGATTCTTCTCTATTGCAATGGCAAGAACAAAGGGAACCACCAACTCAACAGATGGAAAAAGAAAGAGAAGAGAAGAATATCTGGAATAGAGAGCAACCAAGAGAGTCAGGCCTAAAACAAATACACTTGAGGTAACATTCTCAACAGTGAGTCTGATTACTTTAGGTATATAGAAAGATATCGTGATAGGAAGATTATAAAAGGAAGAGTTTTCAATTTTGATATTTTCAGAGATAATGTTATGAAATATGTAAGCTTCAGAGACTGTTTCTATCCAAGACTTGTGAAGCTCTAATATGCAACATTAACACTAGAACAAAGAGATCATTGATAGGAGAAGTAGAAGTTAATATATCCACTGAATGTTTAAGAAGATATTTTAATCTGCCTCTGATAGAAGTTGAACCAGAATGGCCAAATAGATAGAGATTATTTTCAGATTTGGCTAGAGCAGAAATTGATGAAAGAGAGAATTATCTCCACTCTAGCCATTTGAGTTTAAATCTCAAACTAGTTACATGATTGTAATAAACATTGTGTACCCAAGAAAAGGAGCCATAGGAGATGTATCAGAAAAGGGTCGAAGAATACTATGGGCTCTTAAGAATAAAAAGAGAGTGGATCTGGCAAAACTAATTTTAGATCATATTTACTCAGTCAAGAGCAATTCAAGATTTCCTCTCCCTTATGGAATGACTCTAACCAAGCTAATAAGGTAAGCAGGAGTAAGTTTGTTTGAGGAGCATAAGGAACCTCCAAGAGACTCAGATACAACAAATGAAAAGACTTCGAAGAGAATAGGATTCAAGAAAACTTCACAAGGCTAAGTCAATGAAAAGCCAGGAAGAACAGCTTAACTAAAGAGATCTAGACTAGAGCAAGAAGTAGAAGGAATAGCAAGAGAAGAGAATTTGGAACAAGAAAGAATAGAGACCCCAAGAGAAGAAGAAAGACACGTCAAAGTAGAGGAGTCGGAAGAGATTTTAAGAAGAGAAATGAAGCAGTAGCAGCAGCAACCACCCCATCTTGCACTTCCACCAGATCTTTGTCACTCATAAGACCCACTCCTTCTAATCAACCACCCTCACCAACCACTTCATCAATCCCCAGTACATAGCCCATTCCACACCACCTGGAAAACCGACTTGCAAACATTGAGAACATGTTGACAACATTAGCTCTTCAGATGAACATAATGGATCAAAGACTAAACTATGCAATGTCATCCATGATCTTGAGAGCTGACGAGATCGATCAACAACTTGACTCTCTACAATTGCTAGCAAAGTTATTCAAAGTTCAAACTTATCATCCTCATTTCTCTCCACCTCTAACTCATTTTTCGTCACCTCCACATCACTTCTCTCCATTTAGAACCAACTCTCCCATAACATTGATGTCTTCCCCCACACAGTCTCTTCATCCATCATCTCCTACAAATCTACAGATTGCTCAACTAATGAGTCAACCAACCAAAATCACTTCTTTTCCTCCTCCAACATAAGGTTCTCCTCCATCACAACCACCATTAGTTCCAACCACTAAAGTCTTTTCAAACCTGCCTTAGAATTATCTTTCCAATCCTCATAGAGCTATTGTAAGATATGGAAAATATTTTACAATTAAACTCCATCTAATTCATTTTCTTCCCTCAGGGCCAGTAATATGGCTGGACTAGACATGGCTTGATCTAGTTTGATCAGGAGAGGTAATTCCTAAAGGGATTGAAGACATTCTTCTAGAATAGAATACACCTTCAATTCGTCCAGAATGGAGAAGACCTCCCACTCCTCCACAAAGTCCTCTACAATCTTCTCCAAAGTCATTCAATGATATTCTTGATATTCTTCTTCATATCCCAAATCCAATCAGGATGACATTTTCTGAGTTTGAGAGGAAGTCAAAAATCAACTCTGAAGTTGTTAGGATGTTTCTCTCTCAGTCCATCATTCTATCTTCTCAAGAATTTTCATTTTCAGAACTTGAGGATCCTAACATTCATATAGGATTCAACTTCTTCTAAATCCTCCATTAACTGCCAAGGGCCACAAAATTCAAATTCCTGATAGAGAGTCAATCCTTCAAAAATATTCTGAGAAACTTCATCACTTACTCCCAACTTCAAAAAAACCTAGAACCACATTTCCATCTTCCTCAAGTTCTCATCAACTCTTTCTTATCACTGAGGAAGAACTGTCATTCTATAATACTACCAATCTAGAGGCAATTGTTGACAATCTTCCTCTCCCATCTTTTCAGTTATCTGATACTTCTATCCAACACAGGATAAGGCAGATATAGTCTCAACTAACCCCTTTACCAAACCAAAATCTTCACTATCATCTTCTACCAAGACCAAAATTAAAAAACCTCTTGCAATCCCAAAACCAAAACCACTACCCAAACCATCATCTTCTATACCATCATTTCAACCATCCTCCTCCCAACCCAAGAAGAAGCCAAGAATTCCATCTCCAAAGGTGCACAAAAAGGCTCTTCTCTCAAGAATCAGAATGTACCATCAAGAGTGTACAACAAGATTGAATACCAATAAAAAACCTCTTAAAAGGGACTCATGTATTATTTCCTAAGTTGTTAGATCCATAATTTAGAGATTGTGTTGATTTCATTTATGCTTCTGATTGTGGACCCATAGCATATACCCATGAACCCCCTTCAGTAATCCTAAAAGATCCATTTTTTATTCCACCTCCTCCACCAAAAAAACCCAAGTTATCTCCCAAACCATTAACCTCTCAACCTAAACCTGAACCCTTTTCTAAAACCTATAAGAGAAAACTAAAACCATCCTACTGATTCTGCTGCCTTTGCATTTTTTTTCTTTGATCTCTTTCTGATGTACATTTTTTCTCTTGTAATCTATACTTTCTGTAAGGAACTCTTTATGTATGAAATTTTGATCATGTTTTGAATTTATTAGCCATGACAAGATATCCATTTTTCTTTTATTTCTTTTTACCTTTTTTTGACAAAAAGGGGGAGAAAATGTACTAAAATGTATGACAGTTTGTATGAACTATAGTGCACCCATTCAGGGGGAGTTGCACTCAATTAATAGAATGCCATTGAAACTCATTTCTTTAGATTCATTGTTAGATAAGTTTTGAAAAGTATATCATTAAGTATTTTATTATCATCAAAAGGGAAGAGAATGTTGAACATACACTCTTAAATAACTTAATTTTGATGATGAACATTCTTAAGCAACCATGTTTTGATAATGAGTAAAGACATAAGTGAAATATTAAAGTACTAACAATTCATTCACAAGCATTTTGCAAATATATATTTTCAAATTTAACTTGAGAATAATTTTCATGATGTTCAAAGGAAGAAACTAAGTATATAAATTACAGATATACTTAAAAAAAGAGAATAAAAAGTTTAAAGGTTTTAAGTAACCTTCGGAGTCAACTTTTGGTCTAAATTTTATCCCTTCTGAGTTGCTCAAAGCACTTCGAAAATAAGAGGTTAACTCTTTAGAGCTAATGAAGCATTTTGAAAATAGAAGGAAATCCCCTCGGAGTCACAAAGTCACAAACTTCAGAGTCAGCAAAGACATTTTGGAGCCACTAGAAAACTTCGGAGATAAAGGAACAACCTTTCAGAATCATGAAGTCATAAGTGTTGGATTAAGGAAAAATGCATCGGAGCCAAGACAAGCATTTTTGGAACCACTGAAGCACTTTGGAGACACAAAAAAATAACTTCAGAATGATAATATTACTTCAGAGTTATAAGCTCATATCTTTCAGGGTCAATTAAATTACTTTAGAGTCATGACATCAGAAAATTTAGAGTTAATTAATGCACTTCAGAGTCATGGGGTTACGTGCTTCAGAGTTAAGTAAAGTACTTCGGAAGGCATTTTAGAGACAACAACGAAAGCCTTCAGAGTTAACAGAACACTTTTCAATGAATACAAATCATTGGAATTAGAAAACAAGTACTTCAGAGCTAAGTGAAGTAATTAGGAGACAGAGAAACATTTCAAAGTTCAGAATTAATTCCTTCGGAGTCACATATTAAATACTTTGGAGGCAAACTTCAGAATCAACATCAATTACATTCAACACGAGTTGCTCCTATTGTGCCACTTCAGAGCCTATAAAACACATCTTTAGTGCATTCGAAGAGACAGCGAATTGTGTGAGCTGTGCAGAAAACTTTATATTATTTAAAAGCTCAGAGAATCTGATATTGGTTCATATACTCCAAAACCACACTGAAAGTACAAAAATTATAAATTTGAACATTTCTCATCATTTAATGATTCTCACCTATCACAAAAAAAAATTCAGAGATCCCAATATAAAAGAAATTAAGTGAGAATGAAGAAGATAATAGTTTAACACTAAAAAATAAGAGAGAGCATTTACTAAGTCTTTAAGGCTTTTCTTTCACGATTTCAACTCCACTACAGTTCATTCAAAGAAGCATTTAAAGTCATTCATTCAACCACTTCTAGAGATTGAATCTTACTACTTTTATTGTCATATTACTTGCGTTTATTGCTTTCAAACTTTGTACAAAACCATCCTGTTATAGACATTAATATTTGTACATATTTTTTTATATATTTCTATAATTCAAGGACATGCCTCTGTGTAGTGAAAGCAAGTAGGATACTTGCTTGTTATTTGTATCAATTTTTTCATAAGCTTGGAAACCAACAAGTATATTTGTTTGATCAGGAAGTTACTTATCAAAGAAGGTGTTAGTGGAACCTGAGTTTAATAGAAAAGGCTAATTAAGAGAAGTGGAGTAGGAACCCAAGTAAAGGGCCGAACCACTATAGAAATATCAGTCTAAGTGCATTGTGTTATTAATATTTTCTTTATCATTGCACTTTAATCATTATCTCGCTAAAAATTTTAAAGACTCAATTCACTCCCCCCCCCCTCCCCCCTCTCTTGAGTAACCATCTGAACAAGACTAACACCCTCTACTTAGTGTATGCATTTTACTTTGTGTTTTTTCCTGGTACTAGTGTATGGTTCATTATGTACCTAGGTTTTTGTTTGGTTGTATTGGGTAACAAACATAGAGAACACATTGTAAAACTCAAGTAGGTGCTTGAGGGGTTGAGGGCTTGTATCCTAGGTGTAATGAGTGTAATGTGTAGTTTTGCCAAGGAGGGGATATTCATTGTGCATAAGATAGTTATGGGATGGGTATTCTTGTATTTTCAAGGTGTATTTGATAGGTTCTATGCTGCAAAGGCAATTGAGTTGGAGCACAAGTTGCGAAGGCATGGTGAGCTATATATGGATCGAGTGGATCAAGCACAAGATGCGATTCTAGTGAGCTTGAAGAAGGATCAAGAGTGGAGTTGGTCCTTAGCTTGTCAAAGTGAAATTGGCAAGGTGGAGACAATGGAGATTGAACCAGTGCAAGGTTGGCCAGAGTTCAATCTGTCCAATGAAATATTTGTGAAGGCATTGGAGGAGGTGTTGGGAGGCGCCTTGATGTTATGCAAACGAAAGTTATGAGAATTTTATGGTGAGCTCGAGCATAACCTGAATCCTACATCAAAATCAGATTTGAGCAGTGGTGAGGCCATGCAACACTATGATGGGCATGGTGTGATGCAAAACTTGGTGGGTTCTCCAAGTTGGACAAACTGAGAGAGTTAGTGGTGCATCATCAGACTTAGATAGTGGGCTAAGTATGACCAAAGAGTTGGTCAGAAATGGTCAAGTGTTGATCATCACAGCAATAAGTTCATGTTGTAGTCTACTATGATGGTAGTTGAGTGTTGCTAAGCAAGGAGAGGTGATCCTTGGGTTCCTATGGTGGAGCAAAGTTGGCAACAAAGCAAGCTTGGTGAAGTGGTACGAGCCAGAGCCAAGATTCAAGGTACTCCTAGAGAGGAGGTTAGCTGAGGAGAACTAGTTCCTTATGGCTATGTCAGAGGATGAGGTTCGTGATACTTATGGTCGATGAGGACATCGATGACTTTGGGTGGTGGAGGTTTTGTTACACCCCTATGTTGTGGATCGCTTGACGGATGAGCTATGCGATTCATTTACATGATGCAAGTGAAGCGAGACGGTCTTATGTTAGATCGAGGGGCAAATCCAAGGCGAGATTGTGAGACAGTTCACGGGATCGTGGATGCAAGTTACATGGTGGATGCGGATCACATGGAGTAGAAGGGACACATCAATAGTGCATATTGCGGATCTAGAGGGATCAAGGCATCGATGCATTAAGGGTTCTTATTGGACGCAGTAAGGGTGGTACCAAATGAGCTTGGTACAAGAGGAGGACTAGGAGGATGCTGATCAGATGGGATAGCTTGAGTAGACAGCTTTCCCAAATTTTCAATTGGCATGTGATGATGTTGCTATGACGTGGTAGTGATGTGGATAGTTTGTGAAGCTAGAGTTTGAAGTGAAATACTTCTGCACGATAGGTGTAAATAAAAGCATTGTTATCTCTCCATGGAAGCAACTAAAGAAGCAATGGTTGATTCTTCAGTCCCCACCACGTGCTTATCTTCTTGCTATGATTGCTTTTGAAGTGTTCTTCTCTGAAGAATTTCATCTTTGTAGTGCAAAGAAGGATTGTGATTTAGGAGTTAAAATAGATTAAACAAGGGAGCTATACAAGGTAGTTGATATCATCCTTTTTGGAAAGAGAAAATAACTCATACTAAAAATAGAGTTGAATGTGATAATGATAGCTATAAGTTAATCCAAGCAAGAAAATGAGGTGTACTCAACCTTGGAAATCAAAATTCAAATAAAGTGTGAATAGAGCACTATTTAGATGTAACTTATTTTGTCTAAGACGAAGTCTAGTCTCGTGAAAACATTTTTAACATTGTAATTTTAGGCACAGAAACATTAAAGATTTCTTTTTTTTTTAAGATCATCACATTAGTCATGCCTAATTCTCTTCTATTATTGCAGAAGGTGTCCAATGACAATGGCTTGGTAAAAATATTAGCAAGTTGAGCATTTGAGGGCATATATTCGAGACATATATTATGTTTCTTTACATGATCTCTAATAAAGTAGTGTCTAATTTTTATATGCTTAGTTTTTGAGTAAAGGACAGGATTCTTTGTCAAGCATATGGCACTAACATTGTCATATTTGATGGGTATGTCTCTATAGCTTAGTCTATAATCAAGAAATTGTTGTTTCATCTACAGCAATTGAGCGCAGCAACTTTCAGCTGCTATATATTCAGCTTCTGCTATAGAAAGAGCAACACTAGTTTATTTTCTAGAGAACCATGATACTAGACTATTTCCTGGGAATTGACAAGTTTCACTAGTACTTCTATCAACTTTGTATTATCCAAAGTTGGCATTTGAATATCCAATACATTCAAAACTATTTCCTTTGGGAAAATAGAGTCCTAGATTCGGTGTGTCAACCAAATACTTAAAAATTTATTTTATTATAGTAAGATGAGACTCCTTAGGACTGGACTAAAATCTAGCATATAAGCACACACTAAAGAGAATATCTGGTCAAGATACAGTAAGATAAAGAAGAGATCCAATCATACTTCTATATGGTTTTTGATCCACAAGTTTACCCTTTTTGTCTTTATCCATTCTTGTTGATGTGCTCATTAGAGTGCTTGCTGCCTAAATATCTTCCATTTTGAACTTCTTCAACATTTCTCTAGTATATTTGAATTGGAAAATGTAGTTTCCATCATCTCTTTGCTTGATTTGCAACCCAAGAAAGTAGTTCAATTCTCCCATCATACTCATTTCAAATTCTTCCTACATGATCTTTAAGAAATATTGATGGAGTTTTTCATCAGTAGCTCCAAATATAATGTCATCCACATAAATTTAAACTATCAAGATATTATTGCTAATATTTTTGATAAACAATGTAATATCAACCTTTTCTCTTTTGGATTTATGATCACTTAAGAATTTGCTTAACCTCCCATACCAAGTTCTTAGAGCTTGTATTAAACCATATAATGCTTTGGTGAGCTTATTGACATAATCGGGTTAGTCATTATTTTTAAAACCAGAGGGTTGTTCTACATACACTTCTTCACTTAAATATTCATTTAAAAATGCACTTTTTATATTTATCTGGAATAACTTAAAGTTCTTATAGGAAGCAAAAGAGAGTAACATTCTAATGGCTTCTAATATAGCTATAGGGGCATATAATTCTTCAAAGTCAATTTCTTCTTCTTGAGATACCCGTTAACAACTAATCGTGCCTTATTTCTTACAATTAATCCATTCTCATCCATTTTGTTTCTGAATATGCATTTAGTTCCAATTATATCAACATTCTTTGGTTTTGGAACTAATTCACATACTTTATTGTATTCAAACTGGTTAAGCTCTTCTTACATTGCTATAATCCAATTTTCATCATTTAAAGCTTAATCAATGCTAGTTTATTCAATTATAGAGATGAAAGCATAATGACCATAGACATTTTGCATAGACCTTCTTGTTCTCACACCATTATAGAAATTACCTATGATTTATTTTCTAGTATAAGCAGTAATAAATCTCAAATCAGTAGGAGGTTGATAGGGAACATTACCTGTAGCATCCCATAGGATGACTTTACCTAGGATGAATTAGGTAAATAAAAATTTATTGCTTAACCCATATTGGATCATTTCTCTCTTTTCATGCTTGTGTGAGGTGAATAATAGAAACAATGAAATGCATGAAGAATAAAATAAATGAACAAATGCACACAAACAAGTAAGATGATTTTTATAGTGGTTAGGACCCCATCCCTACATCCACTCATCCAAGAGCACACACTCATTGTGCTTTGGGTTCTACTATATCCTATATAATGGAAATACAATAGTGCTCCCAACACTTCTGGTTTTCATGAACTCACTAAGAAACTCACTGGTTTCGAAGATCATCAGCAAACTTGTTGGTTTTCCCAAACTCACCAACAACTCATATAATGTGGTTTTTCACGATCTCACCACAACCTCACTGATTTCAAAGATCACCAGCAAACTTATTGATTTTCTAGAGCTTACCAACAATTCTCTGGTTTTAAGTTTACCAGAAAACTTATACACTTTTATATAATGTTTCTCTCGAGCACAGGGGAAGATTTGATCTCTCACTCTTAGCTCTATGTATTACAAAAGATC
>JAYJMB010006156.1:0-54223 GCA_036873735.1 Pouteria campechiana | reverse complement strand
TCTCTCTCTCTCTCTCTCTCTCTCTCTCTCTCTCTCTCTCTCTCTCTCTCTCTCTCTCTCTCTCTCTCTCTCAAATCGAAGTGATCCGAAGTGATTAAAAATCTAAATTTCCAGCTGAAGTTTGCCAAATGATGGCTAAAGCGAGTGTTGAATTTTTTCTTCCTTTTATATTTAATTTTAATCTCTCATTAGCCGCCTTGAATACTCTGGAATGCATGCTTGGTTGGGAAACCTAGCTAACATTATGCGTGCTTCGTTGGGAAACCGAATATCCTTGGCATCCAAACACACAATTTCCTTTCTTTCTTCTCTTTCTTGACCAAGTCCGAACATGCATTTTTGCTGAAAGATAAGATAACTACCGGCCTCAAAATGGGCCCTAATGTCTTTCTGTGGAAAATCTGTTGTCGTTGCTTATATCTGTGGCTAGGAGGTCCATTTTTCTGCTTGTGTGGTTGCCATTGATTATGCGGCGTCAATGCCAGATGGTAGGCAAGCCGGTGGCCATAAAGACCGCACTGCGCATGATGCAGCTTTATCATTGTTGGGTTGCGAGGGAAGCACGCCATGTGATGGGCAGGCGCAGACTGTTTCAAGGTCGTTTTTTAGAACTGTCCTCAGCTTCGGAAAGGCCATTTCACACCATGCACTAAGGACAGTCAAATTATTGTGTCAGAGCCTACCTTTTAGGTTGTACCACCAGAGGAAGAGAGTGGCAAGTGCCAAACACTAATTCCCAACAAATCCAAGACTTTACCCACCTGCCGAAAACTTCCATTTCTGTCAAACAAACATATGGTTTTGCACCCTCCAACGAAAAAACCATATCCAAGCAAAGGTTCCTTGTAATTGCATATTTATTTGCAACCTCCCTCATCCTTTTCTGCACACTAAAACTACATTGATATTCCTGGCATTAGAGTTCGAATCCCCTTGTTGCTTAGAATTTTCTTCTGCCCTTTCAGTGAACCATGATCAACCCGAAAAGGCTAGTTGAGTTGGCAAGAAGGTGGCACAAGGCAGCAGCCACTGGAAGTAGAAGAATTTCAGCATCGAAAATTCTTGCCCATATAAAATCAAACGCTAGCGGCCGCAAATCGATAGCTGAGAAGGGTCATTTTGTTGTGTATACTACAGATGGAGAGCGCTTTGTGGTTCCATTGGCTCATCTCAACAGCAAAAGCCTCAAAGAATTATTTAGAATGGCTGAAGAAGAGTTTGGCTTGCCTCGAGGTGGGCCTATCACATTACCATGCGACTCTGTTTTCATGGAGTACATTGTTTCATTGGTGAAAGCTCGTGCATCTGAAGATGTGGAGAGAAACTTGCTTCTCTCAATGGCGGCTAGTTGATGTGCAATGTCTTCATATGCTCATTGACAGATCAACCAACATATGCCCATTAAATGCTTCTAAGAAAGCCAATACATGAGTTTATACCCATTTTTTACCCCTTATTTTTCGTATACATGTGCGTGCACGGATTTTTTGTTTAATACATAACTGTGTAAAGAGGTTGCTGTTCTTAACTACCATCAGAAATTTAATGTTTCCATCTAAACTATAGACCATCTTCTCCTAAATGATTTATTCAATGCACCAATTACTTCCGTCAAGAAGATGTCCGAAGGATAAACAGGGCAATATTTTCTTATGATTGCTTGTGATTGAGTGATGGGCCCAGATTATGGCATTGATCAATGATGGATTTGCATATGAGCAAAGTTCAAATGTTGTTGATCAATGATAGATTGTTCATGAAAAGCGATGGGACAAGCTTATAATGCTGATTCATGATGGTACACGTGCTGAAGTAGCAAGGCGAGGGATCCGTCCGTTGCTATTTCAAGGAGTAGCTTGTTCACTTGGCCAGAATCAGCAATTAATATGACATGAGTTTGAGGAACCTCCGATCAACATGAATAATGTGATTGATGAAGTTAATGGTCCCGATCGAGACAATTTAGATAGACAGAACTGATAATTCAAAAATTTGTCAGTATGCCCAGTAAGACTTACGTTTGATTGTGCACATGCTAGAGCCTAATCACTCCATCCAAGCCCAGTCCAGGGAAATGTACACCCATGATGGGCGACCCTTTTGAGACTCTTGGCCCATAGCCGGTGGAACTATCTAGAAATCGACGAAGTTGTCATTGTAGAGCCCATGGAATGGCTATGGATCTGATGGCCTTGTATCAACGAGACATGCCCCAACAATGGTATCAGTCTTCAAGATAGAAAATACTCTAGCTTTTAATCATCCCGTTGGAAAATAATCAATTATGTAGGCAAATATATATAATTAAAATGTGTTTAATAGGCTATCTTAATATTGAACCCAATTAAAGTGATCTAATTAAGGTTAAAAATATTAGGTAATGAGTACTAAACTTGGTATGGGTTATTATATATAGAGATTAGATCTCATATTTCTAATTTTATGATGGGCCAAATTAAAAATATGAAAAATATTGTTATACAGTTATGCTATTATGCAATTGCTATATATAGGGTTATAATCCCCAATTCATATGTATTTTTCATTGTCCTTGTTCTTTCTAACATCCCATCATCATAAGGATATTGAAAGAAATCCTTCTCTAAGGGAATACTTATAAGGTTGAATGATCCATGATCTACGATCATCTCTCTCCCATGGATGCATATACGCTTGTGCTCTCAATCTCTCTTGATAATTTGACATGGATAATCTTGGGTAATTTTGATTTTCATCTGATTTTAACAAGTGGTATCAAAGCATCTTTATGTTAAACCATTGATAATTAAGTTTTTTTTTGAGATTAGGTTTGGTTTTCTTAGATTTATTTATGATTGTGGTTATGAACCCTATTTTGTTCTTTCAAATTTCGGTAATCATACATTCAATATTCCTTAGATGTATGCCATGGAAATCAACCAGAGAAGAATCATATTCTAAATCCCTAAATCATAATTTTGGATATTAAAATTCCAAATTTTAGAAACTAAAATTAGACCGTTCAATTTGATTTAGCTCGCCCCCAAAACCAGAGAATCAGATTCAGGTTGCTGCCCAATTTAGACTCCAAATTCATCTGTTCAAGAACCCTAATCAGAAACTTGCTTCTTCCCATCCCGTCCAGACCCACAGACTAGGCTAGCCAGGTTGACTAGACTCGTCGACCGCATGATGCAAGTGACTATCGCATCCCAGCTATGGTTGCTGTATGCTAGAACTCATCTTCAGATGGGCAAATCCAAAATCCAGATGGGCAGGCAGTGGTCGCTATGTAGACGACGACAGGAAGACATCGGCAATGTGCAACGGTGGACGACCAGGCGGCCTGATTAGAACCCTAGGCTAGACGCATGCTCCAGCGCATCCAGCCCAGTCAGGCAATAATGGTTGGGGGTGCTGACGGTAGCACATGTAGGCGGTGGGTGATGACGATGGGGCCAACTAATGGTGGTGCGTGGCGGGGGATTGGGGATGATGGGTTTTCTGGTTCGGCCATGGGGCTGGCTGCAGGAAGAAGAAGAAGGGTTGTTGTCCTTTTAGAAACCCTAAAAAGATATTTTATTTAGATGGCCGAATTTAAAGTTGAGTTTTTAGGGTCATTTGGGGTCTAATTTTGATAATTAAATAGTCAATTTTCACGTTGTTTGTGTTGGGATCATATTATATATGATTTTAATAATAACAAAACTTGTATTAAATTAAGAAATTTGTATGCTTAGATCTCTAAAGATCATATATGATTATGAATTAATAATAGTTAATTAACATAAATACATAACCATGAATGATTAATTATATAAACATACAATCTTCACTTTATGGTGCACACATGATAAATATTAATTAATTTTTACTATATAAACTTGCTAGATCATATTAAACACCATAATCACTTAAGCTTTTATGCATTCAATATAAATATATATTATCATTGCTTTATAATGATACAATCATATGAGAATAAAATATATTCTAATTTTATGAAAGCTAATAATGTAGCAAGTGTAGAAATGTTCAAGTGTAAAATAATGATCGTATGCAACAAACTGCCATAATTATCTGCTACGTTCCAAAGGAGCTAAATTGATAAAAATCATGGAAGAAGAAGAAGAAGAAAAAAGCAGAAGAAAAACAATAAAGAAAAGTTGCAGTTATTCAAAAGAAGCTTCCACAAATAAAAGCAGTGGAAGACAAACAAGGCTTCGAAGATATGCTACAACTTTCTTACATTGTCTGTCAGCCTCAATAAGAAAATATCAACAGAAAATGCAAAATAAGAAGTTAAAGAAGAAGCCATGCTCAGAGAGCTTATATTGCGTTTGAGAAATTCAAACTACTTATATCTGATCAGTTTATCCAAAATAAAGTACAAGAATGAAGAAGTAACTCAATAACTTGTCAGACAAATGAAGAAAAACAAAGAAGTAGTCACTCAAACAACCAGGCACAAGAAAAGAGACTTTGTCTGTTCAACAAAGTTAAAGAAAGAATTTGTCTGAGGATAAGAAGGCTTAATACAAAGAAGAGCAACTTCAGCTAAGCCAAGATAAACAAATCAAGATTGAAGAACTGAGGAAGTTGCTAGAACAAACTACTTCTATTTGTCGAAGTGTGCAAAAAAGCTAAAGAGCTTTACCTCTTCTTTGGATCAAAAGGTTGTCTGTTATAACAGACAAAGTTCAGCTAAAACAGAAGATGATGTAAATGCTGTAGAGATGCCCGACTTGCTAAGGGGCACGAAGGCTGTCAGCCGCAAACAGATTCGGACAGCGTCGTCGGCGGAGTGGACGGCATCGGCAACAACTGATGTGGACGAACGCAGGTAATGTGGCACCCCCTATTTTGTGGCAGCCACGAACAGGGTGTCCGATGGAGATGCCGACAGTAATATCGGCGTCGAATGGCGTTGCCGGTGAAAGCGCTGGCAGCAACACAGCTCGCGGAGGGCGACGACATAGCAGTAGATCGGCGGCCGCGACGTCTGGCCATTGGTAGCGATGCAAGCAACGGACATTGATAGGCAGCGCATTCTTTCGGCTAGCGAGATGACCGCATGACGCGGGAAGGGACCCTAAAAGCATTAGCACACCCCAAGGAGTCGGATGAACAGAGCTGATCAAGTGTACGGTCGCCAGCTGGTGAAACCGCACACCGATTGTGCGGCCAAAACGGGACCTGGTCTGGCGTCGACAATGCTTCCCTAGCCACCGGACTAGGTTTTTGGTGCGGTAAAACCAATTTTGGCTGTTCGGCTAAGTCCAATCAGCCGTCCGATTGGTAGACAGCGTTGGCGGAGAAGGGCAGTGTCGCTGGCGAAAGCATAGCAGCGACAACGATGCCCCTGTTCTGTGGCAGCCACGAACAGGGTGTTCAGGTTGTGCAGTTAACGCCAGACAGTATCGCCGACGAAAGCACCGACAGCAACACAGCTCTCGGAAGGCGACGGCATAACAGCAGACCAGCGGCAGCGACGTCTGGCCGTTGGCAATGACGCAAGCAACGGACGTCGCTGGGCAGTGCATTCTTCCGGCTAGCGGGATGACCGCACGACACGGGAGGGGACCCTAAAAGCATTAGCACACCCTAAGGAGCCGGATGAACAGAGCCGATCAAGCGTACGGTCGCCGGTGGGCGAAACCGCGCACCGATTGTGTGGCTAAAACGGGAGCTGGTCTGGCGGCGACGACGCTTCCCTGGCCACCAGACCAGGTTTCGGTGCGGTAAAACCAATTTAGGCTATTCGGCTGGGTCCGATCAGCCGTCCGATCGGCGGACAGCGCTGGCCCTGTTCTATGGCAGCCATGAACAGGGTGTTTGGGTCATGCAGCCAGCGCTAAACAGCGTCACCGGCAGCAACACAACTCTCGGAAGGCGACGGCATAGCAGTAGACCGGCGGCAGCGATGTCTGGCCGTTGGCAGTGATGCAAGCAACGAAAGTCGACGGGCAGCGCATTCTTCAGGCTAGCGAGATGACCGCATGATGCGGGAGGGGACCCTAAAAGCAGCAGCACACCCTAAGGAGCTGGATGAACGGAGCCGATCAAGTGTACGGTTGTCGGCCGGCGAAACTACGCACCGATTGTGCAGCCAAAACGGGACCTGGTCTAGTGTTGACGACGCTTCCCTGGCCACCAGACCTAGTTTTTGGTGCGGTAAAACCAATTCCGGCCATTTGGCCTGGTTCGATCAGCCGTTCGATCGGCGAACAGCATTGGCGGAGAAGGGCGGTGTCACCGACGAAAGCATAGCAGCGACAACGATGCCCCTGTTCTATGGCAGCCACGAACAGGGTGTTCAGGTCGTGCAGCCAGCGCCGGACAGCGTCGCCGGCGAAAGTGTCAGCAGCAACATAATTCCCGGATAGTGACAGTGTGGCAGCGATTGTTGGCAGCAGTGTCTCGCCATTGGCAGCATCGAACTATGGCGAGTGGCGACATCTAACAACCATCTTCAGCAACGCCGACGACAGCAAATAAACAATTGACGATGTTCCACTTGGCAAGCTGTGATGGCAATTAGCAAGGAATGACGTTCTTATTCAAGTCACGCGGAGGAGGCTAGGGATATTCACCCAGATGGAGGCGTTAACAACTTGCGATGCCCACCCGATGCAGCAGCAAAAAGCTTAATACGTCGCGGTCAGGCAGGTGACATTCCATGCAAAAGGACGGACGAGCGGGGCAAGTCGCGCAACAAGACCCAAACTGCGCAGCCGGCGCAGAGGGTCATCGTGTCGACCGTGCCGCAGCTGACATGCACTTGAGATGCCACAGGCTAAATGTCACAGCGGGGATGCCGCTAAGCAGCACGACTGCCCGACTGCAACGCTGTGCTGAGTGCCGCAACTGAAATGCCATCCTGAACTCCGCAGCAGGGATGCTTCGCGGCACTTCGCGGCAGCTGAGATGATGCGGCTGCGACACCGTTGGAAGGCAGTAGCTGTGGTCCGCTGCAATGTCAGATCGAAACGCCACAGCCGGGGTAATCCAAAGTCCGCGATTGAAAAAAAACGACGCACTAGTGTACTCGCTCGCGCGGACTCAGGTGCGCAGCAACGCCTCCCAAAGTGTCAAAAATCGAAGTAGAGATTTTCTTAATTCCCAAATTGCCCCTATACTGAGGAAAACTATAAATACCCCTCATTTTTCTAAAGGGGGGAGGAAGATTTTTTGAAGAGAGGACTTTTAAAAGAAAAAATTCTCTTGAAACTTGGAGGAGGAGCTTAAGGAATCTTCAAGAGGCAGGTGCCTTACTTGACATCAGTGGCCTTTGGCCACTAGTAATCTCTCTAGTACTTGAAGGCACTCTGCCATGGGCCCACCATGGCACATACGTGGGTCCCACCCATGCTATGGTAATGGTGGATCCCATATGGCCAATGGACAATAGGATAATAATAAATTAGACATTCTAAACACGTTAAAACTTGTTCTTGCCCTATAAATCAGAGAATTAACGACATTGTCTTAAATTAACTCAGATCCGTCATTAGTACTAATCACTATCATCAGTGTTAATCATGATTAGGCTTAATTAACTCAAAGTGTACTTGGGCTTAATTCATGTAATCTGAATCTTCGATTTCTCATAGTACAAATGGCAGAAATCGCCCGCTTGCAGTTTTCAACGGGATAATGAAAAATACTACTCACTAACTCATTTAAAAGCCTGAGTCTAGTTCTGAGTCACCGAGTCGTGACTCACCGAGTCAAACCTTAGCAACCACCACTCACCAACTCATTCAAAAGCCTAAGTTTAGGACCGAGTCACTGAGTCATAACTCATTGAGTCAAACCTTAGCATATACCATTCATCAAAGCAGCCAAACCCCATCAACCTGGCCCACTCTTCCTAAGCTTCTCATGGATAATTGAGAGAGCTGAGCTAAACCCAATTAACTTGGCACACTCTTTCTAAGCTTCTCATGGGCAATGAGAGAAGGCTTGACCAAACCTAGGTAACCTATTTTCTTCTAATCTCTTTTAGGTCTAAACACAATAAAGATCACCCGGTCCTGAGTCCTCTCGAGATATGCCAATCGGGTCATGAAACATCCACTGCCTTTATGGTTTCTTACAGTCTAAATAATAAAAATCACCCGGTCTTGATTCTGCCCAGGACAGACCAATCGAATCAAAATGCCCATCTTCTAAGTTGACCTAGTGTCTAGCAACCCAGTCTAGAACTGTGTCATCCCATTCGCCCATTGACTTGAGGCGATCTCCTAAATATCAAGTTATCGCAATGTGCTCGGCGATCCTTAAGACAACACATATTTATTTTGAGAGAGAGTGTGTGTATTATTTTTGGGTTTCTAAGATGCATTATACTTTTCCTTTTAATCAAGAGTTTTCTCCATTGTGGAGATGTAACTAGGGCCACTTGTGGCCTGGGATGTGAACATATAATTTTTCTGATGTACATGACAAGTGTAATCAATTGAGAAAAAAATCAATAATAATGAAAATTATTTGATTCATTCCAAATTCGACCAATACCATGATGTTATTCCATTTCTTCCTCAATTTTGTCCTTGTTACAAAAATGGTGAACCCGACGTGAAACTCTCACCCTTCATCTTTAAGGGAAAGTAATACTAATGCATCTTAGAAACTTTATTCTTCCATGAAACTGACTAAGCTCTTTTGTTGCTCTTAGCAGATCTTCAGTCATTTCCATAACTTACTCTTGTTCTTCTCTCAAGATCAATCCTATGGCAAGCTCACTCTCTTTTGGATTTCTGCCAGGCGACGGTTTTGCCATCAATACCCCACATAACTTTGATAGGAGTGTTCCCCATTCCCTCATTAGGGTGCCGATTGGCCTGACACTTGCCATCTACAAGAGAGATCTGACTCTAATTTTCCCCTCACCCGGAGCTATGTTAGTAATTTCCAGAGCAGTTCTAGCAACATCGGAGGCGGCCCTCACAGCTCCAAAAGTAACTTCTACTGACTCAACTTTCAACAATGAGGTCGAGAAGAAACACAAGAAGAATAGGAGGCAGAGGAAAAAAGCTACTTCCCCTCATGCTCAACTTTGTCTGCAATACCACTCCAAACCCTCCAAAGACTGGGGGTGCTTGGATCTCTGCTCTCCCAAAATAGAAGAAGGTTGTAGCTATTGGCCTCACCAATGCAGTCAAGGAGAGGCAGACACAAGCTCCCTTCAATTCCAAACCTACTAGCCCTTTTGGAAGGAATGCACAGAGCAAAGCTTCCAAGGGTTATGTTCAACCTGCCAATGGAACTGGAAGACGGGCAACGAAGAAAGGAAAGTCCAAGAGCAGGTCAACCTGTAGGTTGACCATTCAAGAAAAGAAGGAGGGATGAAAGTTGCCATCTGAGAAGCACACTGCAATAGTAAGAAGACCATCTCCATCCCAGGATAAATACTAGGAAAGAAATATGTTCTCTGCTTTAGCCAATCTCTCCTGTTCTCAGAGAAGAGAGATCGACAGAACGGGCACCTTACAGATGCCAAGGAAGGCATCAAAGGCAGAAAAGAGAGAAAGAAGGGCTGATATTGGTAGCCCAAGGAAAAAGGACCAGAAGAAGAGAAAAGTGTAGCCTGTTAATGTATGCACCACTTCGGTCAAGCGGAACTTATCGCCGACATCACCTAGCCCACCTCGACAGAGAATTATCACAAGGTCAATGGCTAGATCTATGGTGCCTCCCCCAATATTTCACTCTCTATTAGAAGATGTTGGAAGGGAAGATCAAGTGTCTACACCTTCCCGCCAATCGATGCATAGACATCAATCCACCCTGATAGTCACATCTTACATGGCCGAGGGAAATCCAGCTCCCACTTCCGTAGAAGAGATAATGCGATGATTGGAGCAGCTTGAGACTGAAAATCAATGGTTAAGAGAGGCATATGCACAACAGAATGCTGGCCAAACCTCCAATCCTGGCCAACCATCCAATGCTGCATGTCCTCTTAGCCTTCCCTCTATGGGAACGGTTACGCCACCAGGACCGTTTACCTTTAACCCGCCAAGAGGAGATCCCCTAGGACCGGACGCCTCACCCCTCGCCTCTCCAGTTGCTTCACCTCGGCGACTGCCCAATATTATTGTTGGTGCACAGCCATTTGGCGCGGATGTTCCGCCACAGCCATTCAGTGCAAACGCACGCGCATGACCATATCAGATGAACCCGGACCCCATGGTGCACTTTAATGAGATGACGAATGACCGGATGGCCCAACAGCAAATAAACCTGCCTTCTTAGGTGCCAAACATTTATCATTGGCCGTATCCACTGGAGATCGAGAATGAGCCATTCTCACTAGGCTTCCAAATGGTAAGCTTTCATACATTTGATGGAACGAATGATCCCCAGCATCATCTCACCCTCTTCAATCTCAAGATGGGAAACTATGTTGTTTATCACAATCTCTACTTGAGATTATTTGGCTCATCGCTCAAGGGACTGACATTCCAGTGGTATCTGACACTTCCGGCAGGGTCCGTCAAGACTTAGAATGACATGCAAAACTTATTTCTAGCAAGGTTCTTTGTAACTAAAAAAGATGTGACATTAGCTGACCTCTCCCTAGTGAGGCAAAGGGATGATGAATTAATAGAGGAATTCATCTCTCAATGGCAGAAAGAAGCCATCAAATGTGATGCACCCTTAACCGAGGAGCAGAGAGTTCACTTATGCCGCAATGGCATTAAGATTGACCTCGCGATCCTGGTAAATGAGCAGATCGCCACCTTCCGAGAGCTAACCAATGAGGCAAGCCGAAAGGAACGCCTCCTTTCCCTCTCTAGGAAAACCAAAGTCCGATATGAAAGGTAAAAGGAAAATGTTGCTTTCCGATCCAAAAAGAATGAATATGAAAGAAGCAAGCAGAATACCTTTATCAACACCACTGAAACAAAAACTAGTGGTAATGACAGGCAATCGAAGAAAAGGGAGATACCAGAGCCAAAATACTAGTACTTTGATGAAGAAGTGGTACCTATCCTATTGGGACTCATTCAATCAGGCAATATAAGGTTACCAGAACCTTTGTTCCTAGCTGAGGTAGAATAGGTGTACCACCCCTTATATTGCTATTACCATCGGGGTATCAATTACCCAATGGTTAAATACAAGGCGGTAAGAAGAATTATTAACCATTGCATGAAGAGTGAGATAATTACACCGAGGAAGGATGAGCAAGCAGCATCCAACAAAGTATCAGTAAAAGAAATTCTTGATTTAGCAGTACTGGAATAGGAACTCGAGCATTAGTTCTCAAAAGCCTTTAGCCAAGAGTTGCTGGAGAAAGTCATGGTCGACAACGAAGTTTGGGATCTTGTTGTCCAAAAGATATCCCAGAAGTCCCATCAGTGAGACATAAAGGATGAAAACGTCAGATCAAACATGCAAAAAAGAAAGAAATGGAAGAGCGACTGAAGGACTTGTTTCCATATCCTAAAAGGGTACACTGCTGGCCATCATGGTTCCAGCCGTATATTGTTGGGGATTACCTCCAGCCTGAGAGGCTTAAACCCTTCTACAAGAATATGGTGGGGAAAAAGAAGAAAAAAGCCTGCTTTGCTTAGGGTTGTCCAGAGCTTTATGCCTGGGGGCCATTGCCGTCGCTTTCATCAGCTGCGGATGAAGTACGGATGACAGTTTGGGATAATTTGCCAGACTTGGAAACTGGGGATCTCCCAAGCTTTGATGGGGATAGTACATTTGAATATCCAATAGTAGCTCCTTGTTATCACATTGGCGAAGGAGAATCCTCTACCAGCCAACCAAATAAGAAGCGAGAACGCTCTCGTAGAAGGCACGATGGCCAAAGAAAGCACCAACACCAAGGTTTCATCATATTCAATGTCGGTGATTTGCCTGTCGTGCACCTCCTCCGCTATGCTGACGAGTGCTACGGAGAAAAGTCAGACCTTGCAAAGATATATCAAAAGTTTTAAAGCTCACTTTCATTGGAAGTGAAGACGAACTGGTTCCAAACTCAAGCAATTCAAGGTGTCAAAGATTGGGTCCCCTTACAAGATATTTTCCTACTATGCTTTCTTTCCAAAAGAAAGGAAGGAATCAGGAAGTCTCTTGTCAACTGGGATCAACATTATGGCTAGAACACGGCTAATTATGTTCACACATGGAGGGATGCTGCTTGGAGTGATAAACAATCGCTTGATCGCTTGGAAGCAGAAGAGATCCATCTTTGCCTAGCAAAAAGGGCCTATTTCCACCATCGAATGCCGTCTAACTTCATAGAGACATTTGATCAAGCCAAAAAGAAGAAAATGAGAGCAATGGATGACCAACCAAAGGAACAAGTGTTCATCGAATTGCATGTCGCGAGGGTCCTTGAATTCTTGTACTATATGAGGGCCCCCATTTAATGGCCATTCCAAAAACTAAGCAAATTAGTTACTTAGGATGACCCATGATGAAGTTATTCAAAGAAAGCTGCAAGGTCACAATCGGACACTTAGTCTAGTATCAAGCCCTAGTGCGAATGATGTTGCAAAATGAGGCATATGCAATCAGGAGCTTTCCCTTTTCATTAGCTGGTAATAGCAAGGCCTTAAAG
Source organism: Pouteria campechiana (assembly GCA_036873735.1). Classification (NCBI taxonomy): domain Eukaryota; kingdom Viridiplantae; phylum Streptophyta; class Magnoliopsida; order Ericales; family Sapotaceae; genus Pouteria; species Pouteria campechiana. The sequence goes on along the minus strand of JAYJMB010006156.1, from coordinate 41,661 downwards.
TGGATCACAACATTGCCAGCCGAATCATTCAGGTCTTGGGAAGCATTATCTGAAGCATTTGTACACAGTTTCCATAACTATACCTCTTAGTTCTCTAAAGCACAAGTGCGGGGAATTCACTCTCTGGAAGGGGAACATCTCTATGATTTCGCCCTGAGATGGTGCAATATTCGACTTTATTGCCCCATGTTGCGAGAAGAAAGACGCATAATCTGGGAATGCATTATCGCATTGGGAAAAGCCTTCCCGTTACCCAAAGAAATGCCTACTTTATTTCCTGGACTACTCAAGCTACTGATCCAGGAATCATCAGAACCTATGGAGGTATCTTACAACATGACTGACTTCGTGCCAAATGAAGAGAATGCTCCGCAAGAAGCATCTGAGTCACAAGAAACAATGGCCATATTGCGATCTAGGAAGACCACAACTCAGGATAAAGGAAAGGCGTCAATACAGGAAGAGCAAGTGCCTAGAATTCCTTATCCCCCTGTTGAAGAAGGGCAAGCTCCAAAACTAATAGATAAGCCAGATTATGATGTTGTGGCTCACTTGCATAGAATTCCAACGAGACTGAGCATATATGATGCACTTCAGCTCTATAAAGAGTCTCGGCAAGCGCTCATAAATGCGCTGCTAGATGAGTCCATCAAGGATCAATACCTAGCAGAGGTCGCTAAAATGATTGAATGTGACCAAACCATGACTTTTATAGATGATGACTTATTGCTAGGAAATACAGAGCATAATCGTCCATTGTTTGTAAGTGGCAATCTATCAGGGGAGAGGATTAACCGCATCATGCTGGATCCAGGATCTATGGTAAATATTCTCCCACTCAAAATATTGAAGCGCATTGGCATGTGCTCATCCATTCTCAAAAGCAGCACTCTGGTGATTCAAGGGTTTAATCAGGAGAGTCAGAGGACTATAGAGACTATCACCTTGAGTCTTGATATTCAAGGATTCATCACAAAAGTCGATTGTCATGTCATCAATGCACCAACGTCCTACAAGTTGTTGCTTGGGAGGCCATGGTTGCATCAATACCAAGTTGTGGCATCCACAGTGCACCAATGCTTTAAGTTTTACCAGGATGGCGTAATGAGGCGTATCTAGGCCGATGTAAGACCATTCACGGTTTCAGAGGAATTCTTCTCAGAAGCCCAATATTACGAGCTGGCACCGAATGAACCAGAGCAGCCGAAAGAATTGGTCAAGCCAACAGTAAACAGAAGGCGGTAACTATTTACTGTTAAAAGACAGGGGTCAACATCACAAAGACCCTTATCACAAGCTAAACCTCAACAAGCGGTCCCATCCCCAATGATTCCACCACAACTGGCTTCACGCTTCAAAATTGCAATAGGCATTTCACAAGAAGATAAGATAAAACTTATGAAAGAGCTAGAAATGCTCCACATAGATGATGATGATGAAGAAAAATAATTAGTCCAGCATTCACAATCATTACAGCACCAGATCACTTCTGCTCCTGCACCAACTCCACCAACTCAGAATATATTCAACTGGAAGCTAGTTGCAAATTCTCCAATTCCACAATCTTTCACCTTTTAGGCTGGATGTCGATACCAAAACTGCTTGGAAGAGGACACGGAGGGTGATCGGCTAGGCCATCAATAGGCCGGGGGCAAGCCATACATCCACCAGCTGGATTTTGAGAGAATCAAGTCACAATCTCTTTGCAAGCTTATATGTCACTACATCCAGCACCAATTGAAAGCATCCAATTCTAGATCAACAACCTCGGCTCTAAGAGGACAACAACTACTCCTCCCACATCGTCACCTTTAGCGCCAAGCTACTCTCAAGTAATCTCAAGACCAGCGCAGTCTTTGCGTTTTGAGATCAACACTGGGAGCACCAGTCAAGTAAATCAAGAAACATCCTCCAATCTTAGCATCAAGAGCAGTAAATGGGAGATCGGAGGAGGAAAATTACAATCTATGTTGGTCGAATATAATTGGCCACTAACCCGATTGGCCAAGTCAGAAATCATTCAGGGCAAAGAACCTGAACTGCAATCCCATGCAGAAAGAGGGAGATTAGTATTTAAAGAGATGGGCTTGCCCTATGGACAATGTCGTACTTCTAATCTTCTAACCAAGAAGTGTCTGTCTGCTGCAAATTTTCAAAAATTAAGCAAGGGATGCAGAAGGATGATCCACCTCCTTGGTATTTATCCTGATGAACCTTATATGTCGGTGACCGGTCTGCTCATCCCGGTCCCGATCAAGGGAAAATTAAAAGGTCTCCAGTATCCAGGGGATCAGACAGGCCTTGGCGTAGACGATGATATTGACATGGACAGTGATGAGGAGTATACCTCGGATTGCTCCTGTGTGAGTATCAGGCCGACTATCAGCCCCATTATGTGGGACTGCCAGTTAATTCCTACTGAGTCCAAAACGTCAAAAACGTCATCTACCCCAATGATAATTGCACATTGCTACATGGTTTCCACCTCTCACCATACATCCATAGAAGAGGAAGAATCTGAGGCCGATGACAAAGAATCACAAAGACACTCTGAGGGACCTGGTGATACAGATGATAAGGAAGTTATTGATGACTCATCAATTTCCGAATCAGAGCTAAGAACGGCAAGTGAGACTTATCAGTCCGATCATGAGCCAAACCCTAACCATTTAAAAAAAGAAGAAGATAATGACTTCGATTCTTCCTTAGAAGAAATAACCTGTGGCGCAGCTCCACCGGGGTTAGAAGATGGTGGACAACCAACAATTGATGAGCTTGAAGAGTTCAACCTGGATTCGAACGAAGACAAATAACCTATCTTTATCTCTAAATCTCTGCCGGAAGATGAAAAACAACTGCTAATGAGTCTCCTCAAGGAGTTCAAAGATGTTTTTGCATGGACATACTCAGAAATGCCTGGATTAGATCCAGATATTGCCATGCATTCTTTACATATCTCCCCGAGCAAACAGCCAGTGAAGCAAGCACCGAGCAAGTTTAGACCTAAATTGGAGCAATAGATTATAAATGAGGTTAACAAACTGCTGGAAGCCAACTTCATCCAAGAAATTAAGTTCCCGAGATGGCTCTCTAGTGTCATTTCGGTGAAGAAAAAGAATGGGCAAATATGAGTTTGTGTCGATTTTCGCAATCTCAATGAGGCCTGTCCAAAAGATGAGTTCCCACTGCCACATATGGAACTCCTTATCGATAGCACAACACTTTATGACACATTCTCGTTCATTAATGGTTACTCTGGTTATAACCAGATCAAGATGGCGCCAACAGATAAGGCTTCCACTGCATTTCACACTCCAATGGGCATCATTTGCTACAAAGTTATGCCATTTGGACTAAAGAATATGGGAGTGACCTACCAAAGAGCTATGCAAGTTATTTTTCATGACGTGCTTCATAAACATGTTGAATGCTATGTTGATGACTTGGTGCTAAGATCCAACGGCTACGATCAGCATCGTTCGGATCTATGCATCGTCTTCATACGGCTTAGGAAAAATAAGCCGCACATGAACCCACTCAAATGCCCATTTGGAGTCGGGTCAGGAAAGTTCTTGGAATTTATCATTCGTCACCAAGGAATTAAGGTAGACCCACAAAAAGCAGAAGCTATCAGAAACATGCCTTCCACAAGGAACATAGATGATCTAAGGAGCCTATAAAGAAAGTTATCTTATATCAGAAGGTTTGTGGCCAACTTAGCAGGAAGATGTCAACCATTTCATCATCTACTAAAGAAGGATGTAGACTTTGTTTGGAACAAAGCTTGCCAAAAGGCCTTCAATACCATCAAAAAATTACTCCGCAATCCGCCTATTTTGGCTGCACCAACTAAGGGTAAACTGCTTATCCTATACATCTCCACGAGCAAGCAATCGCTGGGGGCATTGCTCGCACAAGAAAATCAAGACAAAAAAGAGCAAGCGTTGTATTACCTTAGCAATCGGTTGATCAATGCAGAATGCAATTATTCTCCGATCGAAAAAACATGCCTTGCGTTAGTGTTCGTAGCCCAAAAGTTAAGGCATTATTTCCTCGCTCATGAGATCCGATTAATTTTTAAAGCAGATCCACTCAAGTTCTTGATCACCCATCCCATGTTGTTGGGACAGTTGGCCAAGTGGTCATTACTGCTATCAGAATTCGACATCACCTTTATCCAGTGAAAAGCGGTGAAAGAACAAGTTCTAGCTGACTTCTTGTCGGCTCATCTAGTTGATCAAGAGGTTGTGGTGCAAGAAGACTTACCAGATAAAGAAGTGTTCATTGCACAAGTCAACACTCCCTGGAAGATGTACTTCGATGGTGCTACAAAAGTTGTCGGTGCTGGCATTGGAATCGTCTTCATCTCACCTCAGAAAGACATTCTTCCATATTGTTTCTACTTAGGAAAGAATTACACCAACCATGAATCAGAGTACGAGGCATTAGTCCTAGGACTTCAAATGGCCCTCAACTTCGGGATCACAAAACTAGATATCTTTGGCGATTCGGAACTAGTGGTTTGATAATTAACCACTGAATACGAAGTTTGCCAACCCAGTTTGCGTCAGTATTATGATATTACTCAAGGGCTATTGGATCAACTTTGTCAAGTTAGCATTGGGCATATTTTGAGGACTGAAAATACCATTGCTGATGCTCTGACAAATTTGGTAACCGCTCTAGCCATCCCCGGAGGCCAAGTGGTCATTGTCAAAGTCGAGCAAAGAAGCCGCATTCCTGACTCATATGGAGGAGAGACCACTAAACGAACAGAATGCGCAGCCTGTATGGAACTGATGACAGAAGATTGGCGAACCTCGTACATCGACTACCTACAGTATGGGATACTCCTCAAAAATTCGTAGGAAAGGTTAGCTCTAAGAAAAAGAGCTGCTCGATATGTGTATTTCAATAATACACTATATCGCCGAGCATATGATGGACTTTGGCTCCATTGTCTTAACAGGGAGGAGATCCAATACTCACTCATGCAAGTGCATTCTAGCGAATGTGGCGGGTATCCATCTGGTCAAGGATTACACAGACAAATCAAATACTTGGGATATTACTGGCCTACTATGGTCTCAGACTCGTTGCAATTTGCTAAGTCATGTCTCCAATGTCAGTTCCATGGGGATATCCGGCACATACTACCTTTAGAATTGATACCTACAAGCATTTCTTGGCCATTTGTATGGTGGGGATTTGATATTATTGGTCCAATCAATCCCCCATCTTCCAAGGGACATGCCTATATCTTGGATGCAATCGATTACTTCTCCAAATGGGCAGAAGCTGACTCATACAAGCGGGTCAGAGCCAAAGAAGTAATTGAGTTTACTAAATTCAAGATTTTGTATCGATATGGTAATCCATGCCAAATTATGTCAGACAATGGCACTACATTCAAGAATGAGGAATGGAGAGGTTTTGTCAAAAGTAAGGCATCAAACATATATTATCTACACCATATCATCTACAAGGGAATGGCCAAGCCGAAGCATTCAACAAGGCAATCCTAAAGATCATGAGAATAACGGCAGATAAAAATAGGCGACAATGGCATCTCAAATTACCAGAGGTGCTTTGGGCTTATCGTACCACTCATCGGATAGCAACCAATGCAACCCCCTATTCTTTGGTGTTTGGGGCAGAAGCAGTCTTGCCCTTGGAAGTGCAGTAGCCATCGCTTAGAGTCGCAACACATTCTGGACTAACAACTGACCAACAAGCCAAGTTGCGTTTCGAAGAGCTCGATGCTCTAGATGAAAAGCGGTTTTGAGCTAAACAAAGAATTGAGTTATACCAAGCTTGCATGGCCGAGGCGTATAACCGATCCTTTAAACACCAAGCTTACCGCCCGGGCAATTTAGTTCTCAAATTAAGGACTGAAATAATGGCAGGTGGCAAATTAATTAGCAAATTTGAACCCAAGTAGGAAGGCCCTTATATTGTGCAAGAGGCTTATGCCAATGGTTCATATTAGATTGTAAATAGTAATGATATAGGAAAATTGCCCATTAGTGGGCGTTTCCTAAGGCATTATTATGCATGAGCCAAAAAGGAGCAGATGTTGGGGGCATTTGCTCGTCCCTCCACATTTTCTGCACTTGTTTCTCAAGCAATTCAATTCAAGTACAAAAGTGAAACTACCAAAAATAAAAGAAAAAAAATGGGTCAAGAGACCAGGTGTTGCTAGAAAAAGATGCTAAAACTACACACTCATCAACATAAAAAAATTCTCAAACATAGAAGAAGTTTACAAGTGAGTTAAGGCAGTTAAAATAGACTCCTTCAAAAGGCTGAACTGCTTCTCTGCTATCTTCAAGGCTTGAGTGGCCTTCGAACTCACAATTGAAGATGACTTCAACTCTTTTAAAGTCTCCTCAATCGCCCTCACTTCTTGTAGGGAGATGACCACTTCTTCCTTCAAGTGTTTGATGGTCTCTAAACCTTCAGCTTCATCTTTCTCCTTGGAAGCAACAAGAGATTCTTGAAAAGATAAATAATGGCTCAACTGGTGAAGATCCCGCAGGAGGACTTCGAGGCGATCTTTGCTTGCTTTAATATCTTCCCTCAAAGAGGTCAACTCCGCTTGAAGAGATGAAAGGTTCTCTGAAGTCATGTCTGCGACTGAAATTTCTCACTGATCTTAGCCTATAGATCTGCAAGTTCAACTTCCTTGGTAGCAATAGTTTCAATAGGAAGCCTCGGGATAGCATCCAATTCGGCCTGTTCCCATGCCTGCTGAAAAGACTTGAGTTGCCTAAAGATGGCTGACAGACAAGAGATGTCACCGCCCAACCTTTCTATACCTTCAGCATGGAACAGAAACGATCTTTTAAGCTCGCGATTGCATCGGGTGAAGAGGCTCTCCATAGTGTTCTAGCAAAATCCAAGCAAAATGATTGGACTTCATCTTCTAAGTTCTCCTTTTGAACCTTGCTTAGCTCCTTTGTTGCCTTGATGCTAGTAGAAGATAGCATCTGAAAAAAATCCTCACTAAGCAAAACATGAAAATTAGATGTCGAAACTTCGACCGTTTCCCTACATAACTCATAAATGCCATCATCAGTCTGCTATAATACCTCAGGAGCAGAAGGCAAGATTCTGCATACGACATGTTCGTCCTCAAGATTAGGAGTAGCCTCACCCACTTCTTTCTCAAGAACAGCTATGGAAGCAGTACCCTCAAATGGAATATTTGCTGAAGTAACACCCTCTTTAATCGAAGGTCTTGCCAGATGAAGAAGGTGTGGAGACAATGAAGAAAGAGGAGAAGGGATGTCACCAAGCTGATGAACTACCTCATAAAAATTGAAGAGATCAGGCAATGATTCTCTCTGGTAATCTGCTAATGCATTGACATTGTCTAACTGATTGGTATGCATCTCCATAAGAATACTTTCAGCAGCGACAACCTCGGTGTCTTTCCCATAGGATGCCTTGCTACCTTCTACCAATTGCTCTGATGCCTCGACGGGTCTAGAAGACAACAGGGCAGAAGGAGCTGGCTCACCAAGAAGTATGCTCCCAGAAAGAGGGTTAGGCACTTTCCGACTTACTGTGGTCTTCTTCCTTCAATCTGTAGTTGGAATCCCTAGAGCAAGAACTCCTTCACTGGCTACCGCCTTCTTACTCCTTTTGATGGTTGGGATGTGAACGTCATCATTAGCTGCCACCTCTTTACTCTTGACAGTTGGAGCAGGAACCTCCTTATCAGCCGACATCTCCTTAATGACTAGAGTAGAAGCATCTTCACTCGCTGTTGCCCTTGCACTCTTCTTGAGAGCCAGAACCGAAAGAGCTGCTCTGCGACGTGAGATCATACTCTTAGTCGCTCTCAGAGAAGAAGCCTCGGACAATCCTCGGCTAACGCTTTCCTCCACATCCTGCTCCCCAGCAGCCCTACTAGACTCAGTCCCTTCCTTTTGAGACGAGCATGTTCTTAATGGAGCTAAAGCTTGAGGAGCCTTATCGCGGAATCATATTGGAGTACAATCTGTCAAATACCATTCCAACCCTGCCTCCGCATTAGCTTTTGTTTTGGTCATTTCCACCCTTAAAAGGGGCACGTTGATCAACGCAGTTTACTCAGCATAGTCTGGAGGGACATAAGAAGCCGGCTCAGGAGTTATTAGCTACGCCCAAATCTTCTTACCTACAGGGTATATCTGCTTACCATAAACCCACCACCCAAGGTGACTGCGATCTGTGCAATGAATGTTTTGATGAGGATGATGTTCATCTAATCATAAAACTTTCTGTGGAAAAGTGGATGGTCTCTCAAAATCCATGGCCCGTCATTTTCCCAAGAAGACACTCTCGGGCATGTCAAGTACGAACGAGGATGCCAACGGACGGTAAGCAAACATGGCACAATTAAGGGGCATCTCCCTGCTGATTTTGCCCCTATTGGTGCTATACCACCAGATATAGTCCTTGGTCACATGAACTTTTTGGGCCGGGCCAGGCAAGAAAACATTGTAATCTCAAAATGTAGAGGTAAAACTGAATGACATTGGGTATCGCCACGCTGGACCAACTCCTGTTATACGTTCCTCTAAAGATATAAATACGACACGACCTGGCACTTCTTGGTTGTAACCAAACTGCCTAGCAAAACGATTCAGGAAATATGGTTCAACCGAAAACTGGGAGCCTTCCCGAAGAGGAAGTAAGCAAGCTTGCAAAAAAATGATGAACTCGTTGATCTTGCCGAAGGTTTTGTCCTTGCCTTTCGCCACATATCCCAAAGGACTGTTAACTGGGGCAAATAGAAACATCTCCTGAGAAAACTTATGAAGTTTCACTAACCGATCCGTCACTTCATCAAATTGTATGTTTCTGAAAACAACAGTCAAAAATTTCCCTAATAATAGGCCTTTACCAAGCAGTTGAGTTAGTGAGTCGACCCCATAAATCCAAGAAAAATAAAGCCCTAACCAGGCTGTAAAGAAGTGGACTTGGAAGTAAGTGGTGCACGTAACTGGACCAGAATAGTGTAAGAACATGTCGTTTAACCCACGATAGATGTCGCACAACACGTGAGGAGCCATAGACAGTCTCTTGCCTTCAGTAAGCTGAAGAGCTGGCATTAAGCATAAGGGTTTAATGCAATGATCATGCACCGATGAAGGATAAATGATAATAGAAAGCCATAGTATAAGGAATAAAACTAATTCTTCCTCGAAGGAAATATTGCCCAAAAGAGCTTCATCAGCCCAGACATTCTATTTTGCCCAATCTTCAGATGAGGGCATCCTACATTTGTGGGTGCTGGGATTGGAAATCCTTCCAAACAGTTGTGCCCAGCCTGTCCAGGAAAGCTTAGTGCCGGACCATCTTAACTTACTCATTATATTCAAGACGCGATGACCTAAGCTGCCTTCTTCAAAATCTTTATTCGGTGGGAGGTACAAGTCTAAAGGCTCCCTGATGATAGGCAGCCCACAAGCGACATGGAGGTCCCACAGCGTGATACTCATCTCGCCACAAGAAAAATGGAAAGAATTGGTCATCGGAGACCAGAACTTAATAAAGCCACACATGGCTTCTGTGTGACGGTGAAATGGGCTGTTAGTGCATAGAATTACATCATAAATGCCAGCCTGACAAAGGACATTTTTGTGCGTCGCTGCTATCTGCTCTGCCCAAGGTTTAAAGAAATTGTTCTTTGGTAAACCACCTTTGAACCGGCCTCTTCCTCTATTTGTAACAAACTTATAACCCTCAAGAATTATTGCCCTCTGGCGAGGGGTCTCGACAGATTATTCATGAGCATCCAACATCTCTTTGATTGGAGATAGGAAATAACCATCAAAATGGTCCTTTTCATCATAGTACGCAAAGGCATTAGCAGATAGCTAAGCGCTCTCTACATCTTTTTTGTGTATAAAGCAAGGTTGAGAGCAAAGAGCAAAAGGGCTTTCTTTACTCTTCATATTTATCATGGAAAAGTGGCATATTAGAGAATGACTCGAGATGTTGCTATCAAAGCCGGGAAGCTTTTGCTTTGGAAGCTCTGCATTTAGCCTAACAAAGAAGCCTCTGTCTATCTCTTTAACTTGATAATAACGGATAGCACTTTGAAGATCAGGGTCACCACCTTTCTTTTGCTTCTTCCATTTCTGCTGCAACTAGCATTCTGATACCGTATGAATTCCTCCTTGGCACTGAGCTGTAATATAGATTTCCCCTTTGAACTGTGGGGGAACAAGGATCTCTCCCTCTTCAAGTTCATCTTCTGAAACTCTTACATCTGGCTCAAGGGTAGCATTAGATGATGGAATCACCCCTATGGTGGGAGGATTCAGAATAGAACTACCTGCCATAAGTTCCATCGATGTTACTTCATCTGATCATTTACATTATGCCCTCCAACAAAGGCTGAATGAATGTAGCAAGAAATGGAGCCAAACTCGTCTACTCTAATGGGAGAATCGCCAAAGTCCACACAGTCAATGGAATCGATAGGGGATAGAGAAGTCACTCTGTTGCGAGGGTCCATATCTATTAAGAATGAATGAGAGAGAGAGAGAAAGGTTAAAGAGAGAGAGAGAGCTAAGGTTTATCACTAGACTCCACACAACCAGCTCATGAATTCATATAAGCTCTTCCTTAGCTATCCAATTGATGGGCCACGCACCAAAAAACCAACCATGGTTAGCCACATCCAGCAGGCCCCACTTGAGCCTCTACTGCAATCAACCTGACTGTCTGGACTTTCCCTAGAACAAGCCCACTAAGGAGTATGCGGGTCATGCCTCACCGCTTCATCACCCATCCGCGTATGGACCCTGTGCATAAGCTCATTATGACGGCACCTGAATCACGACCTCTTTAGTCTGTAAGGAGCCAAGTGACAAACTTTGTATCGAGAGCCCGCCAGCAGCACGCTCGGGCAGTGCCATTGGCGACCCGCTTTATTTGGTTATCAAGATCAAGTCCATCAAGCATGTACTTGACTACGCTTACTGAAGTCCACCAGGGTGATTCAGCCAAGCACTCGGTAGCCCACACGCTAAATATTCCTTTGGTTGTTCATGTACAAGGTCGGGGTCTTCCTCCACCAAGTTGGAGAGACGAATGAAATATATATAATAGTGAGGATAAATGCATGAGGAAAATGGGTATTTCATTCGACTTTACCTGATAAAAAAAAATCTGTATGGGCTAGGAAAATCAGCAATAAGCCCCAATAGCACTAGGATACAACTGAGAATTCTAAGGTTATAAGCGCCAACCTGCTCCTGGCACCCTCCAATCGATGTTGACAGAAAGCCGGAAAGGGAGCCCTTCGAAAAGAACCACCAAATTAGTGGAGGCATTCCAAGCTCCGTGACGCCCCTTGTGAAGCCGGAATGATAGGAAAGAATCGAAGAAAATAAGTTCATGAAGAGAACTTGTCAAGAACAGTGAGGAACCCAAAGTCAAAGTAACATTATAACCCAGAACATATAAGGGGCAACAGCGTCTCCGCTCAGATAGCAGCTTTATAGGCAAGCAACAGTGGCCGTTGAGCCTAACCAACACCAAAAATGGAAATACGAAAAGGACCCACAAACATTTCTCAAAGTAGAAAGTCACGAGGAGCAGAAATTCAAATGGGCGGTTTAGAATGCAAAGGAGCCATTGCGGAGGACAACCATGACTCTCTGGGATTTACAGGCACCGACCGTTGTCATGAACACCTCACCGGATGCTTACCCATGTCGAACAACCACTGGGGGGAATACTGTTAGCAAACTAAATGAATCACAGCGGCGCAAAGGGGAGTTGTGGACGTTTCGGTCAGCAAGCCCCGGTTGCGTCACGAGTGTTGTGGCTTGCGCTCGCTGTCAAGGAGCATGATGTTGATGTCATCGGCTATGCTGCTGAACACAAAGTTGACGTGGCGTTAGTTCGGCCCACCAGCAGACGGACAAAGCCAATTGCGGACATAGCCATGCTGCTGTTCAGTGGAGACGGCGACATCGCAGATATGCCTGACTTGCTAAGGGGTATGGAGGCTGTCAGCCGCAAATAGATTCGGACAACATCGCCGGCAGAGTGGACAGCATCGGCAACGACTGACGTGGATGAACGCAGGTAATGTGGCACCCCCAGTTTCGTGGTAGCCACAAACAGGGTGTCTGATGGAGACGTCGACAGTAATATCGGCGTCGGATGGCGTCGCCGATGAAAGTGCCGGCAGCAACACAGCTCACGGACGGTGACGGCATAGCAACAGACCAGCGGCAACGACATTTGGCCGTTGGCAGCGATGCAAGCAACGGACGTCGACGGGCAGCACATTCTTTCGGCTAGCAAGATGACCGCATGATGCGGAAGGGGACCCTAAAAGCATCAACACGCCCCAAGAAGCCGGATGAATGGAGCCGATCAAGTGTACGGTCGCCAGCCGGCGAAACCGTGCACCAATTGTGCAGCCAAAACGGGAGTTGGTCTGGCGTGGACGATGCTTCCCTGGCCACCAGACTAGGTTTTTGGTATGGTAAAACCAATTTCGGCCATTCGGCTAGGTCCGATCAGCCGTCCGATCGATGGACAGCACTGGCGGAGAAGGGCAGTGTCACCGGCGGAAGCATAGCAGCGACAGCAACGCCCCTGTTCTGTGGCAGCCACGAACAGGGTGTTCGGGTCATGCAGCCAGCACCGGACAGCGTCACCGGCGAAAGCGCTGCCAGCAACACAGCTCTCGAAAGGCGACGGCATAGTAGCAGACCGACGGCAGCAACGTCTGGCCGTTGGCAACGACGCAAGCAATGGACGTCGATGGGCAACGCATTCTTTCGGCTAGTGAGATGACCGCACGATGCGGGAGGGGACCCTAAAAGCATCAGCGCACCCCAAGGAGCCGGATGAACGGAGCCGATCAAGCTTACGGTCACCGGCCGGCGAAACCGTGCACCAATTGTGCGGCCAAAACGGGACCTAGTCTGGTGTCGACAACGCTTCCCTGGCCACCGAACCAGGTTCTTGGTGCGGTAAAACCAATTTTGGCCATTCAGCCGGGTCCGATCAGCCGTCCAATCGGCGGACAACGCTGGCGGAGAAGGGCAGTGTCGCCGATGGAAGCATAGCAGCGACAACAACGCCCTTATTCTGTGGCAGCCACGAACAGGGTGTTTGGGTCGTGTAGCCAGCACTGAACAACATCGCCGGTGAAAGTGTCAGCAGCAACATAGTTCTCGGATGGTGACAGCGTGGCAGCGATCGGTGGCAGCAGTGTCCCGCCATTGGCAACATCGAACTATGGCGAGCGGCGACATCTGATAACCATCTTCAGCAACACCGACGGCAGCAAATAAACAATTGACGATGTTCCACTCGGCAAGCTGTGACGGCAATTAGCAAGGAACAACGTTCTTATTCAAGTCACGCGGAGGAGGCCAAGGATGTTCACGCAGATGGAGGTGTTAACAACCTGCGACGCCCACCCCATGCAGCAGCAAAAAGCTTAATATGTCGCGGTCAAGCAGGTAACGTTCCACGCAAAAGGATGGACGAGCGGGGCAAGTCGCACAACAAGACCCAAACTGCGCAGCCGGCGCGGAGGGTCATCGTGTCAACAATGCCGTAGCTGACATGCACTCGTGACACCACAGGCTGAATGTCGCAGCGGGGAAGCCCCTGAGCAGCACAACTGCCCAACTGCAAAGCCATGCCGAGTGCCCTAACTGAAATGTCATCCCGAACTCCGCAGCAGGGATGCTCCGCGGCACTTCGCAGCAGCTGAGATGATGCGGGTGCGACACCATTGGAAGGCAGTAGCTGCGGTCCGCTGCAATGTTGGATAGAAACGTCACAGCCGGGCGCAATCCGAAGTCCACGATTGAAAACAACCGACGCACCAGTGTACTCACCCGCGCTGACTCAGGTGCGCAGCAACGCCTCCTAAAGTGCCAAAAACTCAGGTGCGCAGCAACGCCTCCTAAAATTAGACATTTTAAACACGTTAAAACCTGTTCTTGCCCTATAAATCAGAGGACTAATGATATTATCTTAAATTAACTCAGATCCATCATTAGTACTAATCACTATCATCAGTGTTAATCATGATTAGGCTTAATTAACTCAAAGTATACTTGGACTTAATTCATGTAATCTGGATCTTCGATCTCTCACAGTATAAAAGGCAGAAATCGCCCGCTTGCAGTTTTCCACGGGATATTGGAAAACACCACTCACTAACTCATTCAAAAGCCTGAGTCTAGGTCTGAGTCACTGAGTCATGACTCACCGAGTCAAACCTTAGCAACCACCACTCACCAACTCATTCAAAAGCCTAAGTTTAGGACCGAGTCACTGAGTCATAACTCACTGAGTCAAACCTTAGCATATACCATTCATCAAAGCAGCCAAACCCCGTCAACCTGGCCCACTCTTCCTAAGCTTCTCATGGGCAATGAGAGAAGGCTTGACCAAACCTAGATTACCTATTTTCTTCTGATCTCTTTTAGGTCTAAACACAATAAAGATCACCCGGTTCTGAGTCCTCCCGGGATATGCCAATCGGGTCATGAAACACCCACTGTCTTTATGGTTTCTTATAGTCTAAATAATAGAAATCACACGATCTTGATTCCACCTAGGACAGACCAATCGGATCAAAATGCTCATCTTCTAAGTTGACCCAGTGTCTAGCAACCCAGTCTAGAACCATGTTCCCATCCGCCCATTGACTTGAGGCGATTTCTTAAATATCAAGTCATCGCAATGTGCTCGACGATTCCAAAGATAGCACACATCTATTTTGAGAGAGTGTGTGTGTGTTATTTTTAGGTTTCTAAGATGCATTGTACTTTTTCTTTTAATCAAGGGTTTTCTCCATTGTAGAGATGTAACTAGGGCCACATGTGATTTGGGATGTAAAAATATAATTTTTCTGATGTACACGACAAGTGTAATCAATTGAGAAAAAAATCAATAATAATGGAAATTATTTGATTCATTCCAAAGGCGACCAATACCATGATGTTATTCCATTTCTTCCTCAATTTTGTCCTTATTACAGTCTGCTACTTAACAGACAAATCATTCTTTTAGAAGTTCATCTGACAGACAAACCTTGGAACAATTCATCCACAACTTATGGTAGATAAATGCAGATAGAGAGAGGCCATGATGTGTCAAAGGAGAATTTGTTTATATGACTAGCATATAAATGATATTTGCATTTGAGTTGTCATTATGCAAACTTACACTAGTCACCATTTCTGGCAATAAGCGCCCTGTAAGTTTTTCAAGGCTATAATGAGTTAAATAAGGAATACATTTATTATAGCTCATCCTCCTCTTTGATTGATGTCGCAGCAGCTCGAGACAAAACAAAAAGACCAGGACTTCAATGGAAGAAAAACTCAAATGGTCTTATCCATTCAATATTGCTCTTGTTTTTGCATTCAATGAATCCCATCTTCTCCAACGGTTAATATTTTGAAGAAGCTATTTAAGGAGAAGAAGCGGGATAATTTGAAGGTGGTGAAGAAATCCATTACAAATGTGATCAACTTGATAAAAATCCTTTCACCCTTGGATAAGAGGTTAAATCGTCATCTATCTTTCATGAGCTTAAATCTGATTATCTATATGGACATTATCTTTACATTTTAGGAGATCTTTATGTATTAATAGAGCTGAAAAGAATCATATCTTTCCCTATGCTTAAATGTGTAATAGTTTTCTGGTTAATCTGAAAACCCGAGAGTTTGTGGTAAACTTAATAAACTACATTGTAGTGAGTTGATGGTGATCTCTAAAAAACTATCAAGTTTGCTAGTGAGCTTCAAAACTAGTGAGTTGGTAGTGAGCTTGGAAAAACTACAAAGTTTTCCTGTGATCTTTGAAATGGGTGAGTTTCCTCGTAAACTCGTAAACCAGAAGAGTGTTGGGGACACTTATGTTTATGCCCCTTGAAGCTATAATCTAGAAGAAGTGTCTGGGACACTTATGTATTCCATTGTATGGGATATAGTGGAACCTAAGGCAAATAGAGTTGGTGACCTTGGAAGAGTAGATATAGGGACAGGGGCCTAAACCACTATAAAATTCGTCGTGTCTATGTGTGTGTATGCGCATTTATTTATTTGCTTTACTCTTTATACATTTTATTATCTTTATTATTCATCATATGTCGCATTATAAATAATCACAAAAAGAGAAAAATGATCCAATGAGGGTTAAACAATGAATTTTTATTTACCCAATTCATCCCTCCCCTCTTGGGTTAAGCCATACTTGAGGAACCTACAATGTGGTATTTAAGATCAGTTGGATAGATCAGATTATCTAGAATATGACTGTATCTTGGAAAATATTATAGAATTTTATTTATTTATTTATTAAGGTTCAATAAAATTTGAATTTTGGTCTTTTGATTATTTCTTTTGGATGTCCGATATTCTAAATAGATTGATTGATGCAACATACTACCAAAGTAACCTCTTTTGTATCGATTAATTTGTTTAGAATATTAAGATGGTTGTATGCATGTATTTCATGTAGATCTTGACTAGCCCAAAAGAAGGTTAATATTTAGCCGGGTTGTATGTACACCTATGATGATAAATATGTGAAAATTATAAGGTTTTTCATACGAGCCATAAGTCAATTTAAAGATAGATTTATTATTTGGCAGGATTTATTGTCAATATTTGATTACCATACCAAGAGCACCATTTACAATTTAATATTTCTATCCAAAGACTAAATATTAATATTGTATTAGGTATCTTATAATGGGGCCCATAATTATTTGAATTTATTGATTGTTTGATATGGATTCTTATGTAAATATGTTATTTTGTTTAGTATGTTCTTTATTCAGCTAGTGCATCTACTTCTACTATATTTGCTACTGTCAATTCAATTCCCATGTTCAATGGGACCAACTTCAAAGATTGGAAAGAGAATGTTATGATTGTTATTAGCTATATAGATCTAAACTTTGCACTAAGGATTGAATGACCCGCTAACCTTATAGACAAGAGTTCCATTGATGATAAATGAGACCTTAAGCAGTGAGAGCATTCAAATCACATGAGTCTCATAATCATAAAGTAAGAAATTCCAGAAGCCTTTAAAGTCTTTGTATTCGAAAAGATTACTATTGCCTAGGGATTTCTTGAGGACATCAAAAAATATTTTGCTAAAAATGATAAGGCTGAAATAAGCATGCTTCTAGCGAGCTTGATTTCAATGAGGTATAAGGAAAAAAATATAAGGGAGTACATCATGGAGATGTTTCATCTTACTTCAAAATGAAAGAGACTAGAGCTAGAGCTATATGAGGATTTGATCGTACATTTAGTTTTGATTTCCCTTTCTGCACAATTCGGTCAATTTAAGGTTAGTTATAACTACTAAAAGGATAAATGGTCTCTCAATGAGCTCATTTCTCATTGTGTGCAAGAAGGAAAAAGGTTGAAGTAACAGAGGACTAAAAGTGCTCACTTAGCAAGTACATCTAAGGATAAGAACAAGAAAAGAAAGAAAATTCAAAAAGTTGCACGTGTTCCAACTTAAAAGGAACAAAAAAAGAAAGAAAATGAAGAATTTAACTGTTACTTTTGTCAAAAACCTGGACACATGAAGAGAGACTTTATCAAATATCATGCTTGGCATACAAAGAAAGCCACACTTCTCACTCTAGTTTGTTTTGAGGTTAATTTAGCTTCAGTATCGAAGCATACTTTGTGGATATATTTTTGCATTACTACTCATATAAGTGTATTTATGCAAGGTTGTCTGAGCTATTAAAAGTCAATTAATGCTGAAAGATTCATTTATGTGGGTGATGGAAAATCGATGGAAGTCGAGGCTATAGGAAATTTTAGATTATTATTGAATATTAAATTTTATTTGGATTCAAAAGACACTTATGTTGTACTGTCTTTTAGAAGAAATTCGATTTCTATTTCTACATTTGATAAATTTGGTGATTATTTTTTCTTTGGAAATAGTTAGTATAGTCTTTCTTTGAATTCAATTATTATTGGTACCAGTTCTTTAACTTTATATGATAACCTATATTTGCTTAATATAGTTGCTTCATTCAATGAAACCTTACATGTAAGTACATGGCATGAAACATAAATTAACCAGCGACAATTCTGCTTCATTATGGCATAAGCACTTAGGTCATATCTCTAAAAATACACTTGAGAGATCAAGAGGTTACAAGTTTTATGATCCCACAAATAAATCCATCTTTGAAATGGGAATTGCAATGTTTTTTTGAGGATATTGAGTTTGGGGGGAGAAATCAAGTTAAAGATTTTGTCTTTGAAGATATTTATTTTTGTTCCTATAATTGCTTTTGACAATGATCAGACTTTTATTCCTGACATTAACCAAGAAGTAAGTTCAGAATTTTAAAACAATGTTGAACAAATACCCACACAAAATGAAGTAATTATTCCTAAAAAGCAAACTCAACAATCTCAAGAACAAATGCCATTGAGGAGATGCATGTGAAAAAGGAGAAAAATAATTATAGATGATTATATAGTCTTTCTCTAAGAACATGAGGAGCATGAGGATGATATTGGAATGGTGGAAGATGATCAAATCAACTTCTATTAAGTCCTGCTAAGTTCTAAATCTCAGAAGTAGATTGATGCCATGAATGAAGAAATTAAGTCCATAAAAGACAATGATGTTTGGGATCTCGTTACATTACTTGAAGGTGCGAAGCCCATTGGTTGTAAATGAATACTTAAAACTAAGAGGGATTCAAAGAGTAATGTAGAGAAATATAAGGCTTGTCTTGTTACAAAGGACTTTACTTAAATGGAAGGCATTGATTTTAAAGAGACTCTCTTTGGTTTCATCGAAAGACTCTTCCAGGACTATCATGGCACTTGTAGCACATTTTAATCATGAGTTATACCAGATAGATGAAAAGATAGCTTTTTTAAATGACAAAATTCATGAAACAATTTATCTGGTCTGCAAACTCAAGAAATCAATTTATGGACTCAAGCAAGCGTCTCGATAATGGTACTTTAAGTTTCATCAAGCGATCATCTTATTTGGCTTTGAGATGAATGTGGTTAATAATTATATATATCATAAGTTCAGTGGGAGTAAGTTTTTTTTTTGATTTTATAAATCAGGTGACACCATTATTGTTAAGGAAGACAAGTTTAGTCTTAAACAATGTTCCAAAGGAGACCTTGAAGAAGATTTCCTATACATCAGTTGTTAGGAGTCTAATGTATGCTCAGGTTTATTGACATCTGGATATAGCATAAATTGTTAGAATGCTAGGTAGATATTTAAATAATCCTGGAATGGATAATTGGAGAGAAGCCAAATGAGTTATGTGGTAGTTACAAAGAATAAAGGATTACATGCTAACATATAAGAGATTAGATTAACTAGAGATCATTAAATATTTTGATTCATAGTTTATAGCCGTTTTGAGGCATCCAACTATGAAATATAGTAGCGAAATTTTATCATTGGGTTCTGAATTGTGGAAGGTATTGAAAGACCATTAAAGTTATTTTATGACAATCAATTAGCAATGATGTATTCCAACAACAACTAGGAACTTCATAGTTGTTAAAAAAGAATTCAGAGTAGTAAAATATTTATAGAGCATATTGATATAAACTCTATGATTGTGGATTCGCTTACCAAGGGACTTTCACCCAAGGTCTTTCATGAGCACATTGCTCGTATGGGTATTATATCATTTAAACATATTCAATTTTATTGGAAGTTTGTAATTTAGATACCCTTCTGATACAAATTTTTTTTTGGTTATTTCAGTTTATGGATATTTTGATATTATTTTCTGTAAAAATAAAGAATTCAGTTTACATTCACTCTATTTTATCTTAAGTTGATCTCACTAAGGTTTAAGGTAAACTAGTTGGAAATAGGTATTTTTAGATCACATTGAATATAATTTTCATGCTACACATCCACACTTAATCTATGTCATTTATTTATATTGATATATGTGACCATTGATAGGTTTAGTTTCGTTATAATATGATGAAGATTGCATTTATCCTATATTGGTATAATCAATGAACGAGATTATTTAGAGATGCTCTTGTTCATGATAGCAAAGGTTTTGAGCTCATAAATTGAAACACATTTGTAAAGTAATATATATAGCTCAAGTAGGAGATTGTTTGAAATTAATCAATTATGTGGGCAAACATATGTAATTAAAATGTGTTTAATAGGCTATTTTAACATTGAACTCAATTAAAATAATCTAATTAAGGTTAAAGATATTGGGTAATGATCACTAAACTTGGTATGGGTTAATTATGTGTAGAGACCAGATTTTATATTTCTAATATTATAATGGGCCAAATTTAAAATACGGAAAACACTGTTACGCAGTTGCAATATATAGGGTTATGGTCCCCAATTTATATGTATTTTTCATTCTCCATTTTCTTTCTAACATCTCATCATTAGAAGAATACCGAGAGAAACCCTTCTCTAAGGAAATATATATAGGGTTGAAAGATTCATAATCTATGATCATCTCTCTCCCATGGATCCAGTTACACTTCCGCTCTCAATCTCTCTTGATGATTTGCTATAAAGGATCTTGAGTGATTTTAGTTTTTATCTAATTTTAACACATCCATCTTAATCTATGAAAGGGCCAACCCTCTGGCCAACGGTAACTGAAGATGCTTTAAAAATAGAAGGGTGTGTTTCTAAACATGGATGTTAAAGTATGGTGATCTGAATTTTGTTTGGTCTAGTTCGAAGAGGTCGTGGTGTGACAAATATAGATTTTTCATGGAGACCTTTATAATTTAGCCCATGTTGGGCCTAGGGTTAACTATATATATTTTTCTAGGACTTGCATAGTCAATTTAGTTATCACTCATCTTTCTCCTTTTGATTGTACTTGTTTTTGAGAGAATGAATTTTTTTCTCATTTAATCATGGTTTTCCCCCAAATTTGGAGTTTTCTACGTAAATCTATATGTTATTATTGTGATTTTTTTTGTATTGCATTCTTTTTTCTTCAGAATGAAAATTTTCCCTTCAACATTACAAATGCATTCCTCAACCTAGATATGCCAATGATGGAGGCTTTGTTTGTTTCCCTCAGTGCCTTCGTGACAGGGATATATAATCATGCCAAAGACCTTTAAGTGTTAAATTTAACCCAATTCGCATTCCTTTTTGAGGTGGCCTGGTGTTTGGAATGTCAGTTGGCAGAGCCACATAACTGCTAAATATATAGGTCAAATGCATGCATAATTAGGGTGGGACAAAAGATCTAGATTGTCTCTGTGGTCTTAATTCATATGGATTAATTTAAAATTTTTTTAACTTAAAACCTTCTTTGGAGTTAAGTTGATTTAAGAAGACTATTGTTGCTCAAAATTGGTAGCATTCGAGAATCTTCTCCAACTTAGTATGTAAGGTTACACTAGTTGAGTTCTTGACATTAAAACAAAGATGTAGATATTTAAGTTAGCAAGAATTTATGAAAAAAAGGAAAAAAAAAGATGATAAATAAGTTTAACGCCAAAATAAACCTAATCCTTACGTATCCAAACTACTTTGAATGAAGATTCTATCTACGCTGCTGGAGTATAGTTTCTAGTTACTAGATAATTTTGCTCGCAGGTGATATAATAGAATTGATTCCTTGAAAATTTCATGTTCTTTCAACTAAAAATGTAAATATGACCTTAATAAAGGTTTGATGTGCCACAAAATTAAAATTTTTTAAAAGTAAATGTACAAGCTTTGAAATATTTATTTTCAAGTGATTGAATTTTGTAGCCCACCAAAATTTTAAATTAATTTGATAGTCTCAATCTTAACTAAAGGAGCATTCTAAGCACATTGATCAGGTTGGATTTGATCGAATGATGCCTTGGTATAAAAACAAAAAAGGGTTTTTTGGAAATTTTGAAAGAATAACTTCCATTACATTGTCAGCTAAACTCTATGGAGTTTTTGACTAGATAATTAAGCCCGTAACATGGGTGTACTCCAAACATGCGGCTCTGGCTGATCGGCACGGATCGGATCAATTATCATCCGTGGGCTGTATTTGCCTCCAGAAAACAACCAAAATTTTGTTAGAAGGAGAGCTACTTGCAATGAGGGGCCCTATCCACGTGACGTTTCGTTTTTTGTTTGGGTTGAGAAGTTGCTTCATTGCATGTATTTCTTTTGCAACATGTGAAGCATGCACAAGCCAATCCAAAACAAGATCGTACTGTATAAGGATACTGAAATTTGTCACCCAAAGTATGAAATCTCATGCAGCTAGCACACGTTCTTGCATCCTTTTCTCCTTAACATGATAGAGCTAGGCCTAAATGTGTTATCCACTTTTGCATGTACGTCATTGCTTTCCTGGTAACAATATCCACATCTTTTGCAATCTAAAGAGGAGAAACCCAATTTCGAGAACTGATGGCTCCATATAATATTTAAGATTATTTAATTAGGGTATATGTCATATAATGACTGGTTATTTATATTTAATCTATGATTTTCTATTGTTAAGGATCTCTAACACTTGATGTTCATTATCTAGCTATCACCACGCCATGTTAGATTCTTATTCTAATGGTAAGTCTCTTCCAAGTACAATATGGTTTCGTAAAATTCTGGAGTTGTTCCCTAAAAAATTCTAAAAGAATTGGAGATGCGTATTTTTCTAGAATCTTCCTCTAGACAAGAACTCTCATCCCATCTGTATATAGAGTGCGTATATCCCTACATATATCCCTTATATTTAACTATAAATACACTAGTTATGCATTCTCTAAAAGAAGCTCTTTGAGAAATAAGTTTTCTTTTTATTATTCATACAATCTACTCATGTCTCTTACTAACTTGAGCGTCAAACTGCTTGCGCCAGGACCACCCCCGACTCCCTTTAACATTTTCTCTGTCCGATAAGATTTTCCTAAAGTGTTATCGAGAGAGTATATTTGGGGACGACCAAACACTTATACATCGCTTTCTTCATTTTCGTTTGATGTTAGATCATCTAATTATTAGTCATGGTTTCGCACAATTAATATGCATTTTTGTGGTAAGTTATGCGATATAATCAATTAGAGCCTTAATTGTATTCATATAGAAGGATGGTAATCGATGAATACGAGAATACAACAATGGTTGGGTAAATGATAACAAAACAATTATGGGCTAAATTGATGAATGGAGAAGGAAATTCAAATTAATTAATCCCACAATTGAGATACTTTGAAATTTTTTGAGTATAAAACATAGTCCATAAAATGCTTAAAAATAAATTTTCTGAATGATAAAGGTTATGAATGGATTGATTACATACAGGTCTTAGCCGCATATTTATGTTCAATTAGAAAATCTACAATAATTCACAATCACAAGGAATACCTAATGATCAGAAAATCTAGTTGCTCAAATTAGGTGAAATTTTATAGGTACAATCCAAAATCCACCGTAAGGCATGTGTTAAAATTTAATCATGATAGGAGATGTAGGAAGCGAGACAAAATGAATTCAAATCTAAGCTTTTGTGTTACTGTTGACAGTCATAGTCAATTACATGCAAAAAATAAAACTTTTATATATTTTAGGATCGACGGTTTGTTCAATTTGATTTATTTTTAGAGCTGATATATAGCTAATTTGCTTAAAATATATCATCTAGACAAATAATTAAGTTAAATTTGAAGGAGCTTAGGAAAGAGTATTACAAGCCCATTTTCAGTAATAAGACATACATGGGGCGCTTTTTTGCTTATTAAAATCTTATCTTTCTAAATTATCCACACAAATAATCCGGATGTAATTTCTAGAATATCTGGATTTCTGAAAAACACTTTCCCCCTTTCCTATAGTGGTACAAACCCTAATATGCTAAAGATATTGAGGCAAAAGCGTAAACTATGTATGATGCGGGCTACCTTTTAATTATTATTTAGCTAAAATCCATTTGACGATAGACTATAGCAATTAGATTAATATATAGCTCAACAAATAGATGCTACATATAAAGAAATATAAATTAGGTCGAATTAATCTCCAGCTGTTTTCTCCTATAGATGAGACCCAATATTTGGCCATCCAAACGTGACCTGCTGATTTCTCTTGTTGTTCATCCAATTACCCATAGTGGCTGTTCACGACGATATACAAAAAAAGTCCTAAAAATCAGATCAATCGCCCGCAACTGTTGTCCACGCACATGCAGTTCAATCCCGGTGTCATCAACTAGATCGCGTCCATGGCCAAAAATTCACGTAGCAGCATGCTCTGGATTGAATACCCCCCTTCCCCTATATGTCTCCCACCTCCATCTTTATACCTTTTATCTACAACGTGTAAATTGTTCAGCCACGCTTTTCATTGATGTTCGAATTGCATTAATCTTTTGATTCATCGGTCGTGTTCGAATTAACCTGCATGCCCCATCATCCAGTGCCCAAAAATCTCCACAACAGCAAATTCACAACCTTTCATTGATTAGTTTAAAATTATTCCCCGGTAAACTTCGTCCAATAATTGATTAAATTCGACTAAAAACTAGAAGCCAATAAGCGGGTAGAATTTCGACATATATGTTGGCCCACGCCCATCCAGTGGGTATGGAAATAGTAGCCAAATCACAGACGAATGGCAGTGGAAAGACTGAGGATAGCACCACATGCATGTCACAGGATCACGTATAAATTCCTCGTGACTAGATAAAAGGCACACATGTTTGTGTTCGGGTATTCAGTTGTTTTTTCAGTAATAAAATACATTATCAATTTGTTGGGAAGGCAGGAAAAGAATATTAAAAAAAAAAGAAGGCATCAACTTGGGGCCGCTGCTGCTTGTAGGCGGAATGTAAGGAGGTCATATCGACTTAGTTCAGAAGTCCATTTCATCACAGATTTCATATGTAGTCCCATCCGGTGAACAACCGGATATTCTTTTGGGCCAAGATATTCTCATGGTTTGTCTTACCTTGTGCACGGAGAGGAATGATCATTTGCACTGAATTCGCAGACTTAGCTGTCATGAAATATTAGATGTTTTCAATAAATCTTAAGGAGTAAGTCGTAAAAACCGAAGAATTAGGAGGTTTTTACATTCTTTTAGATTTGAAGGGGTATCTGATAATAATTCCCTCATTTTTAACTTTTATCCAATGCACGTGTGAAGCTTGGTGGATACTGACACCCATAAATGCACATACATAAATTAGTCTAGCTCTGTAATAAAGAGTCGGTGCTTGGTGCAAATTGGAGGTCTCATGCACTGATGTAAGCGTTGCCAAGATGCGTGTCCCATCCAGCAACTTCTTTAACACCAGGAACAGTGACTGTTTCTTAGTCCACTTAGTCTACTTACCCAAGTGTAGAAACTGGGGCACACAAAGAAGAGATCAGAGCCGCCCATATGGTCAACATGCATGCTTGACCATCAAATGAGCTATATATTTCAATTGCCTTTGTCAGATAGCTAGAAGTGTAAATGTGCAATTAGTTTGCCTCCATCGCCAATGTTGTGTGTCTTGTGCGAGCACACATTTCTACAACCTACTCCTTGCAGCCACAAAATGAGGACTATTCATGCATAATAATAAAGAAGCCGTAAAAACATATAATAATTTTCTTCCTGTGATTGGCTATGGCTTCGATGATTAATGGGTTGAAAGCTAAAAATTGCCTCGAAAAATAAAATAGGTCACTTTGGCCCACCAAGATGAAGTGATCAAAGAACAAAATCCAAATATGCCGACCTCCCAATACCACCTTCACATAAAGACGAGAACATGGCTTTGCAGACCACGTGAGACGCGACGAAGCTACCTTTTCGCGTATCTATGCCGTGCCTACGCAATTATATATTTATCTTTTCACCCCTGATTTCTTTCTACTCGACACGCCCACAAAATCTTCACCATCCCTCAACCCAAATCTCTCCTTTGTTTTCCAAGTTAAGCCATGATCCACCCCGGAAGCTTGTTAGGTTAGCGAGGAAATCATTTTCCAAGGTTGACAGCGCTGCCGATTCATGTGGCTGCGCCACAACCATAGCTGATAAAGGCCATTTCATCGTGTATGCAACAGATGGAAGACGTTTCATGATTCCTTCAGGAGCTATCTCAACAGCACCATCTTCAGAGAGCTATTTAAAATGTCTGAAGATGTTGTTGGGTTCCCCTGAAGCCGGCGTATCACATTGCCGTGCGATGGTGTTTTCATGGAGTTCATTATTTTCTTGGTGTAGCGACGCGTATCAGAAATTGTTGAGAAGCATTGCTTGTCTCCGTTGCTTCTGCCACTGGTGGGTGCTCATCATCTTCACCGCTACCTCATGCACCATCGGATCAGCAAACACTTCATGGTTACTGATGCATTAAACGTCATCTCAAGTTCATATATGTGTATAATTTAATGCAGTTTTTTGGTTGGACGTTGAATCTCCATAATTCCCATTTCAATTTTCAAGTATACCTTTAAAAGTTCATAGTGCATAGTGTACTATGATGCTTTAAGATATGGAGTCTCATCCCTAGCACTGTGTAATTCCGACCCTTCTCAATATTTTCTATTGAAGCCCAGTGGTAAAAAACCGGGCCCCTATCTAGTTCCAAAATTGGAAGAATCCATAATGATGAATTTCAGTCCTTCAGTTGCCATTTTCTTTTTGTTCACTTTGCCAATTTTTAGCCATTTTTAGGTTGATAGGGACTCTGATTTTTGAACTTGAATTGACCTCGATAATTGCCGCCAGAACTATGCTTAAGGGTTGACAATGACTGCTAAATTCAGATGAAATTTTCCAACATGTTCTTATAGCCCATTTAAATCGTTGCTGGACTGGGGAGAATTCAATGAATGTGATGCTTGCTAACGTGCTCAAATTTTTACTTGTAAGGCTGATGACGTGGTATTGTGATAATCTGGGCGGTTGATATGGTGCCCGCCCCAGTCCTATTGTTTATGTAGTCAAGATTTTGCCTTGAAAAGGGATTCAAGGGCCTGTTTGGTTAGCCCAAAACGAAAAATCTACGCGAAAAGAAATCATCCATTGATGCGAGACTTGTGATCTTATTATTTTCATCTCTACTTATCGTTCTCATTAAAAAAATGTTTATTTTATTTTTATTTTCATCGTTACTTATCTTTCTCATTAAAAATTTATTTATTTTATTTTTATTCACTTTCTAATTGATATTATCTCTTAAAATATTTGCATATTTTTTTCATTTCCACCTGTTGAAAAAAATAATGATGCAGAATTTAAATTAAAACATACCTAGCTTCTCAAACTTAAATGGCTCTTGGTCACGCGTATAATCACAATAGGAAAACACACATTTCACATCATATAAATTGCCGAGTCTTTCAATCCCACTGCAACACTTTATATTATAAAGGGAGGATAAGGACATACTTATAAAGGGAGAAACAATGGGTGGTTTAAGCATGGATGTCCATTGAAAATTCGACAAGCACCCCTTTGCATGACATACACTTTTGCAAATATAATTGCATCCTTTCGAAAGACAGGCAAGCTATGATGAGCATCAACAACTAACATTTTCCACTGGCAGGTGATGGGTTTGTATTTCTCCCATATTAATCTTCTATATTCTTTCATTACAAAAATCATTCATACAAGCAATTGGGTAGTATAAACTGCGAGCATAGGGAACTCAATATTATGCACCTATTAAAGATACATGGTGGCTACTACCCTAAAAGATTATTTTGTGCAAACTATTTGATTATATCAATTTAAGTATACCTAATCCCTAAGGACTATACTTGAATACTATTGTTCTTGTCATGTACTAACAATTATCTCAACACTCGAAAGAGTATGGGTGCAACTTGAGTTAGTTATTGGTTGATCTTACCCTGTGATAACCCATGGTCAGAATGGGAAAATTAATTTTCCCCTTATTGTTGGCAGCGTGAAATGAGTTAGGTATGCAGCTTGACCATATGCATGCTTTGTTTTTCAACGGGCATTAAAATGCATGTTGGGTGGTGGCTATGCAAATGCAAGGGCAAGTCGTTACATGATGACTTTCCTTGCCTCTGTGATTGCACCCCACCCCTATTAAAAGTATCAAAGGGAGGAAGAGAGGAGCCCCTATTAAAAGTATCAAAGGGAGGAAGAGAGGAGTAAGGGACAAAGAGTCTATTTTCTTTGTTTTCCTTCATGGATTTTCAGGCAAGTAAGTAGATATATCTATGTTTTATATGTGATGATTATACTAGATCGGAATGTTAATTAGATGTGTATAAACCATAATTTAGCTAAGATGTATGCAAATAATCATGATGTACAGAATAACTAAGAAATATATTATAAAATTCATTTTATGTGAATTGCAAATGAGTTTTTATGCATGCTATTTAGATAATCTGATCCGTTTATTGTGTTTGGATTTTGTGTGTTTAGATACCCTGTGATTCTGGTAAAAATTCGATATGAAATGACTGTTTAAATGATCAAATATTCCTAACCATTTAAAACAAAAAATTTATTAAATTTCTATGTAATTGAAAGTTTTTAATGTTACATATGAGTCTTGAAATGAAGTTACCTTAGTGTAGAACATATCCTAAGGTTTAGATTGAAGAAATGTCTTATACAAAGGTGTTTATAAAAGATAATAATAGAAAATAAACAAACAAGAAGGGACGTTGTGTGCACAACGTTCGATATTACATGAGGAGGGAGAAAAAACATGTTGTTGTGAACATATTTTTTAAGATTTTAACCATTAGATGTATTCTAAATAATGATAATATCCTATTGTAGAAATCTCAAGTTGAAATAATTTTATTTGGTTAATTAAATTTAATGAATTGTGAAAATAGAAAATTCATTAAATCTAGAATTTTTGGACCTTAGATTTCATGTGGACCATATTAGATAATCAGGCATGTCATTGTCATTTTTAGAATTTAATTTCAAAGGCTAGAAGATTGAAAAATATTTTAAAAAATTGAATTATATATATATAAAGTTTTTGGAACAAACGTCCTTGGACAAAAAAAAAAACACGGGCAAAAACCACTAACTAGATTTGTGATCGGATTGGTGCCAATGCTAGGGTCCAGCTCATGCTAAAGAGCGGGTTCCAGTTGGCAGGCCAAGCCAGGGCCCAGCATTGCGAAAGCACAGACCCAAGCCTAGGCTACAATGGCCGATGGGGATGGCATCCGACAATGGGCTTCAGCCCAACAAAGAGCCTAACTAACGGTGAGCCCAGTTGGGCAGGTAGCTAAGGCCCGCCAGCCCAGTACTCGACTCAAGCGGAGCTTCGCCAACATACAATCACCGGTTCGACGGCACATACGGACAACTGGAATTGTTTTTATGGATCTGGACAATTTGATTTCCGATTTAAATAATCAAATAATCTATTTTGGAGTTTTAAACATTCTAAACCTAATGGAAGAGTCAGATTGTTCAAAAGGTGACTATATTCTATAAAATTTAATGACCATATTTGATTTATTGATTTATGGACTCTACAATCTCTGATTTGGATGATCAGATAGCTGATTTTAAAGTTTTTGAATATTCTAGATCCAAAGAAATGGCCAAATTATTCAATAGATGACAAGATTATATGAAGATGAATGGTCAGGTTTGATTTGTTAGTTTATAGACCTACGATCTCCGACCTGGATGATTAGATAGTTGATCTTGAGGTTTTTAGATGTTCTATATCCAGTAAATAGATCAGATTGTACAAATAATGGCCAAATTATGAAGTTTTAGTGGATAATTGTGAAAGAGTGTGATTTAACTCTCTAGATATGATGTTATGGTCCACTAAATAGTCAGGATATGATCTAAGGTATTATTATATTGTGATTATAACCAAATCACGAGGTCTGAGTGGACAAGGGATTTGATTTCCTATATGTGATGAGGTGATCTACTAGACTAGTCAGGATTTGATTTGAGATGTTGATGTGTTATGATGGTCAGATCATGAGGTTTGAGTGGACAATAGATGTGATTTTCTAGATGTGATGATGTGGTCTACTAGACTAGTCAAGATTTAATTTGAGATGTTGATGTGTTATGATGGTCAGACCATGAGGTTTGACCAACCCTCTAACCTGGACCAACCCAATTTCCTAAATTGAGTTAGGATAAACCCCATTTGTCAACATGCCAACCTAAACCAACCCTAAAATTGGGTAAGGTCAATTGGGTTTGGGTTGAATCCTAACTGATTTACAACCCTACTTTAACCTAGTTCTTGGCTCAACTACCTCCCAAGCTCACTACTCTTCTAGGCTTTTACTAGACAAGCCCAAAGCCTCCAACATTAGCCCATCCTCTCCCACTAGCATAACACCTTGTCGAACAACCACCGATTGCTTGACTTTGGCCCTGTTTGGCCGCGTGGTAATTTCTAATACTTTTTTAAAAAGTGCGATTGCGGGAAGCTTGTAGAGAAGCAAAAAAGTTCTGCTCCTCCCAAACATCATTTTTTTAGTGTATTTTAAGCATTTACGATGGTAGAAAGTACTTTTGAATATATAGTCAAAAACTTTATTCGGAATAGCAAAGTACTTTCGTACTCGTAAAATCATGTTTGAATTTTCTGACGCGCAGCCAAACAGGGTATTAGTGGTGCCACAAGTGACCTTTGGCCGACTAGTTTTTTTTTTCTATCTAAATTTTCTTTTAATTTTTAATTTCCACATTTTAAAATTATTACATTTTCATATAATTTTTGAAATTAAAATTTTGGGATCTTACAAAGTCAATGTATGTAAAATGAAATATGTATTTGATGATTGAGGTTCACTTGTATATTTTTATTTTTGTAGTTAAGGAACAACCATGTATATATTTATACCATAGATGAATAAAATCATCCTTTTCTCTTAAATTTATTGCCTTAATTAATTTGATCGTAAAACAAAAAATCTTCTTTATCAAAAATTTTTGTCCCTTATATACTTGATAATGAGGAAAAAAGACTGAAAAAGTTTTCTACCATTTCTCACATCATTTTCAAGAATATATGATGTGATTTGATATCTTAACTATAAAAAAATATATTTTTTATTATTATTATGTATATTTTCAATCACAATTTATTATCATTATTATTTTTTACAAAAAGTCTACTTATTTTATCTTTATTCATTTCATTTATAATCATTACCCCCATCATGCATCACATCATTTTTGTTTATTTTTTTATGTTCCTTTTTTTTCCCAAGCACACCTTAAAAATGCGTTAGCCATTTTTACAATGCATGGACTTGTACATGCATACGTCATGTGACTTTTCCAATTTGATAATGGTTTGAAAAAGTAATGGTGGAGGCCAGCCTGATGTGACCCCTCAAGTCTACTAAATGCAAGGTCACTGCAACATTACAACTATAATAACACGTATTAAATTTAATAAAAGATTTTATCTTTTATACTGATGTGGCAAGAATTAAAATTTTGACCATTGACCGGTTGACCATAGATTTTGAGATTTAAAAGATTTATTTGTTATTTAAATCTTAGCAGCCCGTGTAGCTCCGATGGTTAGAGATATGGTCAAAGAAAGAAGAGGTCAATGGTTCGAAATCAAAGTGGCGTAAAATTTCATAATTTTATAATTTTATTCTCACCTTTAAAAAAATGGGACCCACAAGAGGATAAGCCTTATCCACATCCTCCCTTATCAACTAGTTAAAAATTTGTTACGTAGATAGAGTCCTAGTGGAATTACATAACAAGAGAAAATTCTCTTTAAATAGCCATAAGGGGTTTCCCAAAAGAGAAGAGAAACCTATTGCTAAGGAAAGAGAAAGAGAAGTTGGAGAAGGGAGATTTTCACTCAAGAGTTGCGGTTTTTCTAGAAATTTGCAAGTAGAAATATTTATTTTGCATTAATTAGATTTAAAGAAATTAATGTAAAAAGATTTTTTTAATGCGTCATTACTATTTTGATGTATTATATTTATACATGCAATTGATTTATTTCATCAATGCATAAAAAGCATGTTAATTAGAATTTTTTTTAATTTACCATGCTAGATTTATGGAGATTAGAATGCATGATTTATCTGTATTAGATTTACTAATCTCAGATTTATATCATGTTAAGAGAGATTTAAGATATTTAGAATTGCAATCCATCATGGCCCATTGACCCGCCCCGACCCGCTGGCCAGCCAGACGGTGTCAGCGGATGGCGTCCGGCCCTGGCAGCAGCGAACAGCCGACGGCCGGCACTAACAGCGGCGGCGACGAGGGCGGTGAGGGCAGGGCAGACTGTGGGTGTTCTTCTCCTTCTCCGGCAGCCATGGCTGCTGCAACTTGGGGAAGAAGACGGAGAACCCGACCTTCCCAATTAGCAAAATCCATTCGCTCCAATCGAAAATCTAGAGCTGCGGATCTAAACCAAATCAAAAGCCTTGCTACCAATTAGAGGAGAAATCATCGTAAAGATGACTGATGTGGGTCACGGTCGACG
Source organism: Pouteria campechiana (assembly GCA_036873735.1). Lineage (NCBI taxonomy): Eukaryota > Viridiplantae > Streptophyta > Magnoliopsida > Ericales > Sapotaceae > Pouteria > Pouteria campechiana. The sequence goes on along the minus strand of JAYJMB010006156.1, from coordinate 9,191 downwards.
AATGGCCAGAGACAGAGATCAGATTCCTGATCACATTGAGCCCAAATCAAAGGGCTAGAGCAGAAGGAAGAATGGATAAGCTGTTCGGCCTTGGCCAGCCAATTAGATCGGCTAGAAAGGACGCATTCGGTGTGTCCGATCCAGACAGTCGCCACACATCACCGGCAGCAGAGACGGCGACGACGGCGGGTAGCTGCGTGTTGTCGGCAGACGGACCGGTGAAGGCAACGACTAGGTGGCTGGCAGACGGCGGCAAATGGCGGGCGATACAGGCAGCGGCGAGATGGCTGTTGGACGTGCTTGGGGAAGAAGGGGGAAATCCTAACCCTAAAATTTGAATGGATGACCAGAATTAAACGTGATGTTTTGGGGTCCATAGATGTCAGTTTTTAACGATCTTATAGTCGTTTTTCATGTTTTCGAACGTTCTGAATTCGATGAATGGATAAGATTTTTCAAAACATGATCAGATTATAAGAATTTGTGTGGATAGATTTAAAGGGCTTAGATTTCATCCCTTGGATGATTAGATTGATCCACTAAAATTGTCATGAGATATTCATATTCCTTATTCCTATGTAATCTTTATGATTCATGGGTTAGATGATGATTAATCAAGAGAGATTGACCCGATTCATGAGTCAGATGATGATCAATCAAGATACACTTTCCAGAATTTTTGTCTTTTCATTTTTGGGACTTCCTAATCTCCATTTTGGATGATCAAATAGTTGTTTTCAAGGTTTTTGGACCTTCTGGACATATTGGATGGGTCAAATTTTATAAATTATGGCCAGATCTTAAAGGTTGATTAGACAATAATCAAGGATTAAGATTTTCCTTCCCTAGAAGTGATGTGATGGTCCATCAAAGTGGTTAGATGATTTCTAAAGTTATATACCCAATAGATGACAAAAAAAATTGAGTTAAGAGATTAAAATAATAAAAGGAATACCAGATATAGTACTTATGTAGATTTTTAGTTAACACACGTACTACAATTTATTTCTGCTTACTGAGTTTTGTATTCACTCTTTTTCATTTCCTCTTACAGATGGTCCGTCCAAAAAGAAGTAAGGCTGAAATAGAAGATTGCTAAAGAGAAATTCTACTTAAATCATTTTGTTGTTATCATTAATGTTAATGAGACTTATTATTTTATTTAGACATACTTTAAAGATTTATTGTACTTGAAATGTAATAGACTAAATTAAGAATTTTATATTTTAATTCATTTTTCAATATTTATCTGCTTGTGCCTTGTCGTGGTGCATTTATTCATTCAAGTGTGGTAGATCTTGGGAAAACCCGTCATACTGCCAGTGTGGTATTGTCATCTTGGGGTGAGTCGTCACAGTTGGTATCAGAGCAAAAGCACACTAGAGAAAAGAATGAATTCAATGCAAGAGTAACATGACAGCATAATGCAGAAGATATTGTTGATAGTGAACTAGATTTTATTAAGAGTTATCAATTCTCTTTAGTACAAAGAGAGAGTGTATAGCATTAACAAACACTCCATCTTTTGTATAGATCAGAAAAAATGACTTCAGCACAACCACAACAAAAGGGGACTGCTACCAATCGACCCAGGCAGTCAGTGGTCGAGCCAGTAGCTTCTAAAGCAAAGAGAGTAAAGGCTCCCACATTGACAGAGAGGGTGAACCAACAAGAGGTTTTCCTAGAGGTTATGAGACAGGAGTTCATGAAACAATTCGAGATGTTGAACAGAAAGCTTAATAGCATTGCAGAACAATAAAGAGCAACTTCTTCAAGTATTTCACCATCTCAACCAACCAGAGTTGTACCAGAAAAACCAAGAGAGGTACAAAGAGAAACAAGAGCAGCAAAGCCAAAGCCAGTGGGTTTTGCGGCAAATCCATATATGACTGCTAATCCACCAGCTAGAGAGACTGCTCCGAGACGAGCTGAGAGAGATAACAGACAAACAGCAGAGCAGAATATATATGATGATGTGGTAGAGGTTCAGACTACAAGAGCAGTATCACCAATAGAAACAAGGGTGAGAACAAAGGTTGCAGCCAAGAAAGACGAACCTAATAGAAAAGCTATGACAGACTTTTACAGACTAAACCCTCCAGGTTTTGAAGGAGGAGATGGAATCATGGTCGAGAAGTGGCTCACAACAATGAATAAGAAATTCTCATTTCTTAATAGCACAGACAGTTAGAAGGTTAGATTTGCTACCTTCCGACTAGATGAAGATATAAGTTTATGGTGGGAATCAGAAAGGAGAGTTTTTGAAAGCAAGGAAGAGGTTGTCACTTGGGATAATTTTCAAGGAGCCTTTTTAAAAAAATTCTTCCCAACTACAACCAGAGTAAAAAAGGCCCGAGAATTTACAAATCTGAAGCAAGGGCAGATGTTAGTGGTAGAATATGAAAGAAAATTTTCTGCCTTTGTGCGTTTTGCGCCAGATGTCATAACCAATGATGAGGCACGTAGAGGAAAGTTTGAAGATGGCCTGTCTGATGGTATTAGATCCAAACTACTATCAGCAAGGTGTCAAACTTGCGGGTTGGCAATGGAGAGGGTTCTAGAAGCAGAAAAAGAGCTAGAAGAAACCTTTAGAGTCATCGAGAAACGATAGTCTCCTGTCAATAGAGAAGGACCACCCTTCAAGAAACAGGCAATATCACGCCCAAGCTCATCTTCGAGGTCTGGGACAATCAAGAGTAAGAATCAGCATCCTTCAAAATAACATGTCAAAAAGTGTGATACATGTCAGAGATATCATTCTAGAGAATGTAATTTCTAGAAAGAGGGCTGCTTTAAATGTAAACAGAAAGACCATCACGGCAGAGACTGCATTGTTGGGTTCAGAAGCTACTTGTGCAAGCAACCTGGACACGTTGCTAGAGATTGCCTAACTAAGAGGTAGATGCGAGGCCCATAGTCGCAACAGAATCAAGAAGAACATCCAGTGGGGAGACCTACAGGACAGAGGCAGCAAGAGTAAATAAAAGCCATGGTCTTTGTCATGGATCCAGAGCAGGCCAGAGCCCTGACAGGTACTATAATTGACATTATTCGTATTGCTAATTTATTTGCTCGTACTTTATTTGATACTGGGGTAGATAGATCATTTATTGCATCTAAGTTTGTTAAAGAGCACAATTTAAAGACTGACAAAGTAGATAATGAGATGTTAATTGTATCACCTATGGGTGATAGTTTAATCACAAATCAGGTATCTTCATCCTATTCTATAGAGATAGAATATATGAATATGCCCTGTAACCTTATTATAATGCCCATGAAAGACCTAGATATGATTCTAGGAATGGATTGGATGGGGAAATGGGTAGAAAGCATAAATTGCATAAAAAGAAAGATCAAGATTAGATCTGGTAACCAAACAGAAGCGGTCTTCGAAGGAAATTGAAGAAAGATTCTACATTTGTTTTCCGTATTGCATACAATTAAGATGCTAAGACAAGGCAACCAAGGATTCATGATAGCGATGCTATCCACTGAAGAAAATAGTTTGGCTCTAGAAGATATACCGGTGGTATGTGAATATCCTTACGTATTTCCAAAAGAATTATCAGGATTACTGCCAGACAGGGGGATAGAGTTCATAATCGACCTAGTCTCTGGGACAGGTCCAATCTCAAAAGCTCCATACAGAATGGCTCCAGTCAAGCTAAGAGAATTGAAGGAATAATTGCAAGAATTGTTAGATTTACATATGCCCGAGTGTGTCGGCATGGGGAGCTTTTGTTCTCTTTGTGAGAAAGAAGGATGGAAGTATGCAGCTTTGCATAGATTACAGAGAATTGAACAAAGCCACTATCAAAAATAAATACCCTTTACCACACATAGATGATCTGTTCGATCAATTGCAAGGATCGGTTATCTTTTCGAAGATAGATTTACGATCCGGGTATCATCAACTAAGAATTAGAGATAGTGATGTACCGAAGATAACTTTTCGCACTCGGTACAGATATTGTGAATTTTTAGTGATGTCCTTTGGGTTGACGAATGCTCCGGCTGCATTCATGGATTTGATGAACTGAGTATTTCGTCAATTCCTAGATAGATGTGTGGTGGTATTTATAGATAATATTTTGGTTTATTACAAGAGTAAGGAAGAGCATGCTATTCAGCTAAGAGAGGTACTCCAGGTCCTCAAAGAAAACAGATTATATGTCAAATTCAAGAAGTATGAATTTTAGCTAGAAAGCATTGCCTTCTTAGGTAATGTAATTAATAGAGCTGGAGTATCGGTAGACCCTAAGAAGATTGAGGCTGTGGTCAGCTGGGAAAGGTCGACTACAATAACAAAAGTACATAGTTTCCTGAGGATGGCTGGGTACTACAGAAGATTTGTAGAGAACTTCTCGTCCATAGCAGTGCCTTTAACATGGCTGACACACAAGAAGGTCTGATTTGTGTGGATAGATGAGTGTGAGAGGAGTTTTCAAGAACTGAAGAAGCGGTTGACAACAGCCCCTATTTTACGCTTGCCAAACCACAGAGGCAACTATGTCATTTATAGTGACGCCTCTAGAAAGGGCTTAGGCTGTGTACTCATGTAGCATGGTAGAATGATAGCGTATGCTTCATGCCAGCTGAGACCATATGGGCAAAATTATCCTGTACATGATCTAGAGCTTGCAGCAGTAGTATTTGCCTTAAAGATTTGGAGATACTATTTGTACAGAGAGAAAACAGAGATCTTCACTGATCATCAGAGTTTAAAGTACATCTTTTCTCAAAAAGAGGTAAATTTGAGACAAAGAAGATGGCTAAAATTATTAAAGGATTACGATGTTACTATCCAGTATCATCTTGGTAGAGCCAATGTAGTGGCAGATACCCTAAGTCGTAAATCCTGTGCCAATGTGGCAAGATTGCTTACAGAGCAAGGAGAGTTGATCAGACAAATGAGAGAATTAAAACTAGAGGAAGTAACCCCAGTAGAGAAAGTTCAACTCAGTATCTTACATATAAGATCTACCTTGCTAGAGAGAATCCAGACAAATCAGAAGCAAGATCCATTTTTCCAAGAAATTCGAGACAAATTAGAGAGAAAAGGGACTTCTGATTTCAGAGTTGGGGCAGATGGAATAATATTGTTCCAAGACAAAGTCATCGTGCTAAGCTATGCCAATCTCCGAAGAGAAATCATGGAGGAGGCTCATCAATCAAAGTTCTCAATACATCCTAGAAGCACCAAGATGTATAGAGATCTTAGAGAAAGATATTGGTGGAACAATATGAAGAGGAAAATAGCTCAATTCGTGGCACAATGTTTAGCGTGTCAACGGGTCAAAATCGACCATCAAAGACAAGCGGGCTTATTAAGACCTCTAGAGATCCCAAAGTGGAAGTGGGATAAGATTACAATGAATTTTGTGACCGCACTGCCTAGAACAGTGACAAAATTCGATGCAGTATGGGTTATGGTGGATAGACTTACAAAATCCGCACACTTCTTACCATATCGCAAGAAATTCAGTGTGGAACAAATGGTAAAGTTATACCTAAAGGAGATTGTTAGACTCCATGGGGCGCCATTTTCCATCATATCTGATAGAGACCCCAGATTTGTATCCAAATTTTGGCAAATGTTGCAAGAAACAATGGGGACAGAATTGTGTCTCAGTTCTGCATATCATCCTCAGAGTGATGGTCAGTCAGAAAGGACCATTCAAACATTGGAAGATATGTTGAGAGCTTGTGCTCTAGATTTTGGAAGAGCATGGGATAAACACTTATCAATGATAGAATTCGCTTATGACAATAGTTATCAAGCAAGCATCGGAATGGCCCCATTTGAAGCACTATATGGGAAAAGATGTTGTACACCAATGTTTTGGGACGAAGTTAGTGAACGAAGATCGTTAGCACCTGAAATGATCCAATAGGCTGCAGAAGTATCCAAGTGATCAGAGAACGTCTTGCAATTGCTCATGACAGACAGAAGAAATATTCAAATGGGAAATGCAAAGATCTTTAATTTGCTGTTGAAGAACATGTGTTCCTGAAGATTTCACCCACACGTGGTGTTACAAGATTTGGGGTCAAAGGAAAATTAAGTCCTAGATATATTGCACTCTTTAAAATTCTAGAGAACATTGGTGGAACAGCCTACTGGTTAGCATTACCACCATCATTAGCCGGAGTACATGATGTATTTCATATCTCTCAGCTGAAGAAATATGTTTTAGATCCGACCCATGTACTATGTGCAGAGCAGTATCACGTAGAGAAGGATCTAACATATCAAGAATAACCCTTATGAATTCTCAATGAGAGAGAAGTTTAGAAGAAGGGAAAGATGATTTGTCATGTTCTGGTTCAGTGGAGCAATCATAGTGAAACTGAGGCCACATGGGAATCCAAAGAAGACATGCAGAAGCTCTTTTCAGAATTATTTTCCATGTAAAGGGTTAAGCTTCGGGACGAAACTTTTATTAAAAGGGGGAGAATGTAATAACCCATATTAAATTTAATGAAAGATTTTGTCTTTTATGCTGATGTGGCAAGAATTAAAATTTTGACCATAACCGGTTGACCATAGATTTTGAGATTTAAAAGATTTATTTGTTATTTAAATCTTAGCAACCCGTGTAGCTCCGATGGTTAGAAACATGGTCAAAAAGAGAAGAGGTCAAGGGTTCGAAACCAGAGTGGCGTAAAATTTTATAATTTTACAATTTTATTCTCACCTTTGAAAAAGTGGAACCCACAAGAGGATAAGCCTTATCCACATCCTCCCTTGTCAACTAGTTAAAAATTTGTTATGTAGATAGAGTCCTAGTGGAATTACGTAACAAGAGAAAATTCTCTTTAAATAGCCATAAGGGGTTTCCCAAAAGAGAGGAGAAACCTATTGCTAAGGAAAGAGAAAGAGAAGGTGGAGAAAGGAGATTTTCGATCAAGAGTTGCGATTTTTCTAGAAATTTGTAAGTAGAAATATTCATTTTGCATTAATTAGATTTAAAAAAATTAATGTAAAAAGATTTTTTAATGTGTCATTACTATTTTGATGTATTATATTTATACATGCAATTGGTTTATTTCATTAATGCATAAAAAGCATGTTAATTAGAATTTTTTTAATTTACCATGCTAGATTTATGGAGATTAGAATGCATGATTTATATGCATTAGATTTACTAATCTCAGATTTATATCATGTTAAGAGAGATTTAAGATATTTAGAACTGCAATCCATCATGGCCCACCGACCCAACCCGACCCGCTAGCCAGCCAGACGACGTCCGGCACTAGCGGTAGCAAACGGTTGACGGCCGGCACGGACGGTGAATCGGCGCTGATGGAGGTGGCAGCGAGGGTGGGTGACAGCGACGAGGGCGGTGAGGGCAGGGTAGACGGTGGGTTTTCTTCTCCTTCTTTGGCAGCCATGGCTGTTGCAGCTTGGGGAAGAAGACGGAGAGCCCGACCTTCCCAATCAGCAAAATCCATTCCCTCCAATCAAAAATCCAGAGTTGCGGATCTAAACCAAATCAAAAGCCTTGCTGCTGATCAGAGGAGAAATCGTCGTAAAGACGACTGATGTGGGTCACAGTCGACAAACGGCTAGAGACAGAGATCAGATTCCTGATCAGATTGAGCCCAAATCAAAGGGCTAGAGCAGAAGGAAGAATGGCCAGGCCCTCCTGCCTTGGCCAGCTGATCAGATCGGTCGGAACGGACACATTCGGCGTGTCTGATCTAGACAGCTGTCGCACGTCGTCAACAGCAGAGACGACGATGATGGCAGGCAGTGGCATGTCGTCGGCGGACGGACCGGAGACGGCAACGACGAGGTGGCTGGCAGACGACGGCGCGTGACGGGCAACGTAGGCAGCGGCGAGATGGTTGCTAGATGGGCGTGGGGAAGAAGGGGGAAACCCTAACCCTAAAATTTGAATAGACGACCAGAATTAAATGTGATGTTTTGGAGTCCATAAATGTCAGATTTTAACGATCTTACAGTCGTTTTCCAAGTTTTTGAATATTCTGGATTCGATGAATGGATCAGATTTTTCAAAACATGACCAGATCATGAGATTTGTGTGGATAGATTTAAAGGGCTTAGGTTTAATCTCTTAGATGATTAGATTGGTCCACTAAAATTGTCATGAGATATTCATATGCCTTATTCTTATATAATCTTTGTGATTCATGGGTTAGATGATGATTAATCAAAAGAGATTGACCCTATTCATGTTTTAGATGATGATTAATCAAGATACACTTTTCAGAATTTTTGTCCTTTCATTTTTGGGACTTCCCTATTTCCATTTTGAATGATTAGATAGTTATTTTTAGGGTTTTTGGACCTTTCGGACACATTGGATGGGTCAGATTTTATAAATTATACCTAGATTTTAAAATTTGATTGGACAACAATTAAGGGTTAAGATTTTTCTTCCCTAGATGTGATGTAATGGTCTATCAAAATGGTCAGATGATTTCTAGAGTTATATACTCAATAGATGACAAAGAAAAATTAGATTAAGAGATTAAAATAATAAGAGGAATACCAGATGTAGTACTTGTGTAGATTTTTGGTTAACACACGTACTAGGATTTATTTCTGCTTACTGAGTTTTGTACTTACTCTTTTTTATTTTCTCTTACAGATGGTTCATCCAAAGAGAAGTAAGGCTGAAATGGAAGATTGCTAAAGAGAAATTCTACTTAAATTATTTTATTTTTATAATTAATATTAATGAGACTTATTATTTTATTTACACATACTTTAAAGATTTATTATGCTTGAAATGTAATAGACTGAATTAAGAATTTTATATTTTAATTCATTTTTCACTATTTGTCTACTTGTGCCTTATCGTGGTGCATTTATTCATTCAAGTGTGGTAGATCTTAGAAAAACTCATCATACTGCCAGCATGGCATTACCATCATAGGGTGGGTTGTCACAACAATGATGTGATGTCGAGAATGGGACGTATCGTGGAATACATGTGACGTCGAGAATGGGACATATCGTTGAATACATGCAATTGGTGGGCCACAAAGAAGGCAGCCATCTACCAATCATTTTCACCGGTATGAAACAAATGGTTGTCCTTTTACGAGAACTGTTCAAGGATATTAGTTTCGATCCTAGCACAATAACATATCGTTAAAATATGTTTTGAAATATTAAATATTTAAAGAAATTTTGGAATACGTCCATACAATCC
>JAYJMB010006155.1:1104-11295 GCA_036873735.1 Pouteria campechiana | reverse complement strand
GCCAAACACTGCAGAATCGCGTTTTGGCTGAAAAAAGCGCTTTTACACTCCCAAAACGCTAGGCCAAACAGGCCCTAATTCATGAAGACGATTTTAAGGATGGGCAAACCAAAATGAATTCAATCTTGGTAGATCTTCCAGTTGGAGCTAGAATTGAGCCAACTTCCATCATTGGCTACAACCATCTGGAAAACTATGATGAGATGGATTTCCATGTCCATGGCTAATTTGTTTGCTCTGGTTTAATTGATCAATCCACCAAACAAGATGTGTTAAAATGATGCAGAAATATGAATGATGGCAGTGGCGATACTCACCGAGTTCAAACTGAAATGGAAACCCTTGAACGCTTGCAAAGGAAGAAAATAGCGTGTAGCGGAGTTTTAATCTCAACAGATTTTTCTCCCCTTGCCCCAACAGAAGCTAGAGAAACGATTGCAAAGGCAAATGAAGCTGCTCATTATAGCTTTATTTCAAAATAAAATCCAAAAACAGAAATACCTCATCAAGCTTTTTTGATGGATTTCCCAAATTAGGAAATAACGATGACATTCTTTTGGTTTTTGGTAAGGAAAAAGAAGAAAGAGAAAAAGCTCTATGGTGCACTGAAATCAGAATCCGATCGAGTTTGGGGTGAGCCACAAGAGAGCAATGCATTGGCGGCACGACTGGACTCATCAACCCGCGTCGACTGGGCCTTTTCCACTCGTCGTCTCCCTCAACTGCAGTGAAGGCCCAACTCTCGAGTAGGATCTTCTCTCTTCGGCCTCGCCAACATGGAGCATGTGTCTCCTCTCGCATCACTGACGGCCAAGATGTCGTTTCTGGTACCGTTCAAAATAGAGTGGATGATTGTGATTCAAAGATTGTTGAGCCTAGCAGAGGCCAAAAACGAAAGTATGGGAAAAGCTCCTGCAAGGATTTCCCAAAGCAGACAGTAATGGCAGCCTTTCGAAATTCAAACAGATGGCTAAGATCATGAACAAATCGTTGTTGAATTTTGCTCAAACAAGAGCCGATCTTTCTAATCACATTGATGTCACCTTGATTTTCTAAAGTTTCTAGGTCGTGGCCATCACCATGCGCATTTCACCAAATGCTTAACCATGCTGAATGGCCACTGAGGGGCATCTATTGAGGGTGGATGAAATCCCATTTGAAAGAAAATTAATGAGAATCAGGAAATCATGCAGATGGAAGGAGTTCACTGAGCATGGGATTAACGTTAATAGCATATTCTAGAAAATCAAAACCTCCAAGATGAATTAAAGCCCTTTAACCATCAAATTTCAAACAAGGGCTCAACTAAAATTCTCAGAAATTATCCAACTAAAATGCCCAGTTGGCATGGAGACAACGTTTGGAATTTCATTCCCAAAACATGAACAACAGGGGATTGCTCTCTAATTCAATGGCAAAAATCTATGCTTAGAAGACTTTCCTCCTATTTCCACAGTCCAGCCAATGACTGAGAGCCACGTCACTCTCTGGAGTCGTCCCTTGTGAAGACCAGCAGAAGATCCACATCATTGCTAAACAACGATTAGGATCTAGCAAATCTTTCCAAAAGTAGGAAGATAGAGTGCTTGATCACGGTTTGCAATGGTTCAGATTCAAGCATCAACTGCTCATAACAACTGGACGACTAGATTTCTCCAAGAGCAATGAGGTTGTACTTACATCATATCTCCATCACGGCCTACCATGTCAACACCAATGGTCACCAGAGATGTTTTCTCTAGGCATGACAAAAAGGTTGCGGCTGGCTCCTCAGGCAGAAGATTAGTAACATGTTGCCTCATTATTTTTGTTTGGTGCTTCAAAACCAAAATTACCTAACCTCTAGATTCGCTCGATTTGTGTGACCCATAGTTGGTCTGAAAACACTGTAGAAGATGAGGTTGCATTTGAAATCTAAGTAATTGGTGATTATTGCATCTAACAAGAAATCCTTAATGTTCCATGTTTTGGCATTTTTGTCAGCTTCCAAGGCAAAGGTCACCTAACCATGTAATTCAGAGGAAGGGAATGTGGGCCAGTGAGGCGGTCCTGTCCTGTCAGTCTATGCTGTTCTTGTTTCCATCCAGCGCATTATGCATATATCCATGGTAGCAAACATTGGTGTTGGAGGAGAGAAAACCCGTGGCAGTGGAATTTGGGTGTCTTGACTGCGCAAGAGATGGTTTCGTTGCCCATTTTGCTACAAAGTGCGGCTTACGCGATCTGCCTTCGTGGAAACCATGTTTAGCTCAAGCATGCATGCCTAGGTGATTTGCAGCCACCGCCATGGCGCATCTAGGAAGCGGAATAGAAGCCCATTGCTCGATTCAACCAATACAAGTATCGAGCAGCTCCAACCTCATCTTGATCGCCAACTCCCACGCCACTGCTGTCGACCGTCCAACCGACAACCTCCTCCACCTCCAATGGCATCCTAACTACAGGGATGCCTTTGCTGCACCGAATCTCGAATCCGGCCATAGGAAATCAAGGTAAATCATAGCCACTGATGCTATGTGCTTCTTCTTCCTCATTACCAACAACACCGCCGTTGCCAGTAATTCATTTACCCTTTACCGCTGCCAGCTTTCATCACCATTGTTTGATCATCTCTCACCTCTGACGGTGATCAGCGTCCCACATGGAACCGCAAAAATTTCACCACACTGCTGATTCTACTTTGCTTCCGTGGAATGAAAATCTTCAATTGGTGGGAGCCATCTACGCAAGTCTGCATACAATCCGGTCATGGAAAACAACCATTTTATTTAGCCTTTCGATGGGGCTTCTAATAGAATGATGAGATCAAATGAGATATTCTCAAATTGCACAAACAGAGTCATGAGCAGTGGATGTCATTGCAGTAAGGAAGCGGAGCAACAACAAGCGGGCATACTAGGCAAAGGAGCCGATCAAGACGTCATGGCTGGGGCTAAGGACATTCTTGACTGCTGAGATGACGACCCGGGCTCACGACGTCGCTGCACTTGCTCTCAGGGGCCGGAAGACCTGCCTAAATTTTGCTAATTTCGCGTGACTTCTGCTCTTGCTGACATCCAGCGGCTGTAGCATGAGCCAGGAGGAGAATTCGGTGAAGCCTTCATCTAAGAACTCGATGCCTTTGCCGAAGGGACAGTTGGACGACCCGCGCAAATGAGTCACCCCTTTACCTGTTCAGGCAGAGCATCTCCCATTTGTGCAGTCAAGAAAATGACATGTTCTCCATCCCAGCTATGCAGTTTGGAAGAAGCATCACTAGCAACAGCCTATCCGCGCAGGTAGGCTTTGTGAAATTAACTTGGTGCGCAATTGAGACATACTCCAATTCCAAGTAGCTGAGACATCCTCCAAACTTCGCAGCTAACACACCCTCCAAACTACGCAAGCAGCGATGCTTGTATCCAGTAAAGTTGCGCAGACATGCTGTCAAGCCAGCAGGAGGGTGCATAGATGAGATCCAACCCATCCGGACCAGTGCAGCAAAAACGGGTTTGGACGCCAGGCCTTTGAATGCATCTTCAACCTGCGTAGTTAGGTTCGGAATGTTCTCTCAACATCACACCTATAAACTTAGAAACCGTTGGTTTGCGGGAACTAATGAGTCTCCACCTGTGCAGTCCAAGACATCCACCTGCTCATTCCGAGGCTTCCGTAAATGAAACGGCACAACCGGAAGTAGTTGTGTCCACCTGCGCAGTCCGAGGCTTCTGCAAACGAACCAACGCAGTTGAGGGCAGCATTGTCCAGACAATATCTTTGTCTGCGCAAGCAAAACGCTCTCCTTTTACCCACGTAGATAGGCAAAATGACGTTGCACTTCCGCGCAGCTGGAAAACCCACCAAGCACTCTGCACAAATTGAGCGCAGCAACCAACCAAAATGGGGCAGCAATATGGCCACCCAAGTTTTTTTTCAAGCCACCCAAGTTTTTTCCAAGCTGTACAATCAGAAGGTTGCATGTTCAACCCATGCAATTGAGAAAACGGGAATGGAAGCTAAAGTTTGTTCAAAACAAAACAAAATAAAATAAAATAAAATAAGAGATCGTGTGTATATCAAACATGTATTTTCTAATTTGATTGTATGGTACCTACTTAGACATGCGTGCAATTAATCAAATTCGATGAGAAGAAAATTCACATCATTTAAGGGTGGTACAACATATTTTCTAAGAAAACCCTCAATGTCGAAGCTAGCATTCCCAAAATGCCCTAATGGAGAAGCTGGAATTCCCAAAATGCCCTCATGGTGAAGCTGGAATTCCCAAAATGCCCCAATAGTGAAGTTGAGCTCAATTCCAGGAATCCCTAAAATGCCCCAAATTGTAAAGCTGGGCTTATTTCCAAGAATTTCCAAAAATGCCCTCGATGTTGAAGTTGACATTCCAAAAATGCCCTAGTGGTGAAGCTGATATTCCTAAACTACCCCTAGAGGTGAAGCTGGACCTCGAGCCTATAAATAAGCCTCCTTATGTCTCTAAGATAGAGAATTTTTTGAAGGAGCTTGAAGGAGTCTTCAAGAGGTAGGTGTCTCACTTGACACCAGTGGCCAAAGGCCACTGGTAATGTCTCTAGTGCCTGAGGGTACTCTACCATGACCCCACCATGGTACACACATTGGTCCCACCCATGCTGTGGTATGGTGGATCCCATATCATTGATGAACAATGGGATAATGCTAGATTAGACACATTAAAACCTCTTTAAACCCTAATCAAACCCTGTGATTGCCCCATAAATTAGGGAACTAATGACATTGTCTTAAATCAATTAAGAACTGTCATTTAGCTCTAATTATTATTATTAGTGCTAACTATGATTAGGCTTAGTTAATTCAAAGTGTAATTAGGCTTAATTCATGAAACTTAGAGCTTCGAACTCTCACAGTATAAACGGCAAAGATTCCTGCTTGTAGTTTTCCATGGGATATTAGAAAACCCCATTCATCAACTCATTCAAAAGCCTAAGTCTAGGACCAAGTCACTCTAAGTCTAGGACCAAGTCACTAAGTCACGACTTACCGAGCTATGGCTCATTGAGTCAAACCTTAGCAAACACCACTTCCCAATTTATTCAAAAGATTAAGTTTAGGATCGAGTCAATAAGTCAAAACTTCACTTTAACACTCTAGGGTATTACAATATCAAGCAAATGAAAGAAGAAATATTCATCCACCAAGCCAAATAGACTAAAGTGCTTCTGAAGAAGTTTGAATTAGAAGATGGAAAACCTTTGGGAACTCCAATGAGCACATCAATCAAAATGGACAAAGATGAGAAAGGTAAATTATTCTATCAAAAGCTTTATAGAAGCATAATAGGATCTCTACTATATTTAATGGCCAGTGCACCAAATATCATGTGTAGTATTTTGATGTCTTCTAGATTCTAGTCAGATCCCAAGGAATCACATCTTATAGTTGTTAAAAGAATCTTTAAATACCTTTTACATATACCTAACCATGTTTTATGGTAAAAAAAAAGATTCTAGTTTCTAATTAGTAGGGTACTCGAATGCTAATTTTCTTGGTTACAAAGTGCATAAGTAGAGTACCTCAGTGACATGTCCATTTCTTGGAAGCATGATCATCTCATGGTTTTCTAGGAAATAGACATCTATTGCAATATTAACTGTTGAGACTGAATACGTAGCTATAGGTAGTTATTGTGCATAAATTCTCTAGATGAAACAACAATTGGGTAACTATGGTTTGAAGTGTGTTGATACACCCATTAGATATGTCAATACTAGCGCTATCAATTTGACCAAGAATCTAGTACTGTGTTCAAGAACTAAATATATAGAAGTTTGACATCATTTTATTAGAGATCATGTTCTTAATCATAATATTTGCTTGGACTATATACCAATTAAAGGTCAGTTAGCAGACATTTTCACTAAGCCACTCCTAGAAAATAGATTTTGCAAAATTATAAGGGAGTTAGGTGTGTTAGATCCATATGCATGAACTACATATTATATGATTGTATGCCAATGATGCTTTCATTTTGATTTCAATGATCTTAATAATAACTTGAATTTGAAAGCATGATTGTTATGTTATGTTGTATTTTTAGTATATTAGAGGGTTGCTCAGACGTTATTCAAAACTTTGAAAGTGTACATGTTGTGCTTTTCTAGCCTAGTGCACAATTTATTAGTTTTGTAAATTTTCAGAACTCTATAGTCATATTTCAAAGCCTCTAAAAGTCACGCTTGCACATTTTGAAGTTCACCTTTAGGACTCTGTAGTTAGTTGTTCGGTACTCTAAAATGGTTCACAACAAATTGACACCACTTTAGAATTTTGAAGCATAACTTCATAACTCTGAAGCTCAGGCACGGGTTTCTCACACACACCTTCAAAACTCTAAAGTTCTTACTTCCAAACTCTGAAATATCTTCTTAAATTAAATAGTTTGTCTCCCATTAGATTTTCAAACACTTTAAAATGTATCAAATCGTTCAATCCTCATTTCTATTTCAAGAATCTTCTTTCATTCCCCAAAAATATCCTCCAAAACCCTTGTTCTCCCAAAACCTAAAGCCCCAAAACCAAAAACCCTCACCCAAAATCCCTCATTGCAAGAATGACCAAAACCAAGAAAGTGGTGAGCAAGTCCATAGGCTCTACATTTATGGAATATAGAAGAGGAAGAAGAAGAATGGGAAGCATTGAGGAAAAAATACCAAGCAAAAGAAGGAATTTTGAGGATTACACTGTGAAGGTAATCTTTAAGATTACCAAAAATGAATTTGCTTACAATAGATTTGTGAGTCATTTCAAAAACAAGAAGGTGATTAAAGGAAAAATCTTTGACTTTGAAGCATTTGGGGAGAATGGTTTGAATCTGGATGTTAGATTTCCTCACCCGTCACGTGCAACATTTGCATTTTCATTTTCCCGGTCTTCGTCTCCTTTCTACCATCATGGGCCCGGCCCGGCCTAACTACCAAGCAACACGCGACGAAGCGGTCCTCGCACATCGAACAATTTGTGAGGGCGGCGGCCATTTCATCATCATCCACTAGGAAGTTCGCATGAGGCAACGTGCATTATCGCGGGCCCGGGGCAGGGCCTCGGTGGCCTAGAACATCGCACACGATCGCCCAATCATGGCGTACGAGCAGCCGTTGGAAAGATCGTGATGGGCCCTACAGCAAGGGTAGCGACCAGGCCACGTCGGTGCTGTAAGTAAAGGCCCCCTTGAGAGCAAAAAGATGAGCCAAAACAAGCAGGACCGTGGCGCACGGGTTGGAGTATCGTCGACCGCGGTGGGGTATGCCACTTTTCGATTTATCTAAGCATTTACCTCGGGTGCGATCATACCAGCACTAATGCATCGGATCCCATCAGAATTCCGCAGTTAAGTGTGCTTGGGCGAGAGTAGTACTAGGATGGGTGACCATCCGGGGATGGGAAGTCTTTGTGTTGCTCCCGTGACACCTTTTACTTGTCCTTGGTCTTCGTCTCGTTTCTGCCGTCGCGGGCCCAACATGGCCTAACTATTGAGAAACGCGCGACGGAGCGGTCCTCGCTCGTTGAACAATTTGTGAGGGGGTTGGGCGGCGACCGTTTCATCATCGTCCACGAGAAAGTTCACACGAGGCGACATGAACTATCGCGAGCCCGGGGCAGGGCCTCGGTGGCCTAGAACATCGCGCACGATCATCCGATCGTAGCATACGATCAGCCGTTGGAAAGATCATGACGGGCCCTACAGCAAGGGTAGCGACCTAGCCGCATCGGCGCTGCGCTGCAAGTAAAGGCCCCCTCGGGAGCAAAAACACGCGCCAAAATAAGCGGGC
This sequence comes from Pouteria campechiana, assembly GCA_036873735.1. NCBI lineage: Eukaryota > Viridiplantae > Streptophyta > Magnoliopsida > Ericales > Sapotaceae > Pouteria > Pouteria campechiana. Next base: position 3,487 of record JAYJMB010006155.1, on the reverse strand, counting down.
CCACAATGTGCTGGTTGTAGTATCGTCGACCACGGCGGGTTATGCCACTTTTCGATTTATCTATGCATTTGCCTTTGGCGCGATCATACCAGCACTAATGCACCGGATCCCATCAGAACGTGCTTGGGCGATAGTAGTACTAGGATGGGTGCCCTCCTGGGAAGTTCTCATGTTGCTCCCCTGACACCTTTTACTTGTCCGCCCGTTGTCCGGGGTTCTTCTTTAGGTTTCCTCACTCGCCACGTGCAACATTTGCATTTTTGTTCTCCCGGTCTTCGTCTCCTTTCTGCCGTCATAGGCCTGGCCCGGCCTAACTACCGAGCAACGCGCGACGGAGTGGTCCTCGCTCGTCGAACGATTTGTGAGGGCGTTGGGCGGCGGCCATTTCATCATCGTTTCCTAGGAAGTTCGTCCGAGGCGATGTGCACTATCACGGGCCCGGGGCAGGGCCTCGGTGGCCAAGAACATCGCGCACGATAATCCGATCGTGGCGTACGAGCAGCCGTTGGAAAGATCATGACGGGCCTTACAGCAATGTTAGCAACCGGGGCACGTCGGTGCTGCAAGTAAAGGCCCCTTAGAAGCAAAAAGACTCGCCAAAACAAGTAGGACCGCGGCACGCGGGTTGGATTATCGTCGACCGCTGCAGGGTATGCCACTTTTCAATTAATCTGCGCATTTGTCTCGGGTTCGATCATACCAGCACTAATGTACCGGATCCCATCTGAACTCTGCAGTTAAGCGTGCTTGGGCGAGAGTAGTACGATGGGTGACCCTTTGGGAATTCCTTGTCCGCCCGTTGTGCAGGGTTCTTCTTTAGATTTCCTCACCCGTAACGTGCAACATTTGCATTTTGTTCTCCCGATCTTCATCTCGTTTCTGTCGTCGCGGGCCCAACCTGGCCTACCTATCAAGCAACGTGTGATGGAGCGGTCCACGCTCGTCGAACGATTTGTGAGTGCGTTGGGACGCGGCCGTTTCATCATCGCCCACTAGGAAGTTCGCACGAGGCAACGTGTACTATCGCGGGCCATGGGCAGGGCCTCGGTGACCTAGAACATCGTGCACGATCGTCCGATCGTGGTGTACGAGTAGCCGTTGGAAAGATCGTGATGAGCCCTACAGCAAGGGTAGTGACCGGGCAGCGTCGGCGATGCAAGTAAAGGCCCCCTTGGGAGCAAAAAGATGCGCCGAAACAAGCAGGACCGCGCCGCGCAGGTTGGAGTATCGTCGAGAACTCTGCAGTTAAGCGTGCTTGGGCGAGAGCAGTACTAGGATGGTTGACCTCCTGGGAAGTCCTCGTGTTGCTTCCCTGACACTTTTTACTTGTCCGCAGAGTAGTACTAGGATGGGTGACCTCCTGGGAAGTCCTCGTGTTGCTTCCTAACACCTTTTACTTGTCTGCCCATTTTGCAGGGTTCTTCTTTAGATTTCCTCACCCGTAACATGCAACATTTGCATTTCATTCTCTACGACTTCGTCTCATTTCTGCCATTGCGGGCCTGACCCGACGTAACGACCGAGCAACGCGCGACGAAGTGGTCTGCTCTCGCCGAAAGATTTGTGAGGGCACTGGGCGGGGGCCATTTCATCATCGTTCACTAGGAAGTTCGCACAAGGCGACGTGTACTATCGTGGGCCCGGGGCAACGCCTTGGTGGCCTAGAACATCGAGCACTATCATCCGATCGTGGCGTATGAGCGGCCATTGGAAAGATCGTGACGGGCCCTACAGCAAGGGTAGCGACCGGGCCGCATCGGCGCTGCAAGTAAAGGCACCCTCGGGAGCAAAAAGACGCGCCGAAACAAGCAGGCCCGCAGCGCGCGAGTTATAGCATCGTCGATGATGGTGGGGTATGCCACTTTTCGATTTATCTACGCATTTACCTCAAGTGCTATCATACCAGCAGTAATGCACCGGATCCCATCAGAACTCCGTAGTTAAGCGTGCTTGGGCGAGAGTAGTACTAAAAAGGGTGACATCCTGAGAAGTCCTCGTGTTGCTCCCCAAACACCTTTTACTTGTCTGCCCGTTGTGCAGGGTTCTTCTTTAGGTTTCCTCACCCGTCACGTGCAACATTTGCATCTTGTTCTCCCGGTCTTTGTCTCCTTTCTGACGTCATGGGCCCGGCCCAGCTTAACTATCGACCAACGCGTGATGGATCGGTCCTCGCTCGTCGAATGATTTGTGAGGGCGTTGGGCGGTGGTCGTTTCATCATCATCCACTAGGAAGTTCGCACGAGGCGACGTGCACTATCGTGGGCCCGGGGCAGGGCCTTGGTGGCCTAGAACATCGAGCACTATCGTCCGATCGTGGCGTATGAGCGGCCATTGGAAAGATCGTGACGGGCCCTACAGCAAGGGTAGCGACCGGGCCGCATCG
>JAYJMB010006154.1:0-11295 GCA_036873735.1 Pouteria campechiana | reverse complement strand
ATATTTAGGAATCAAATAGGTGCAAAAGATGAAGTATTAGGAGAATAAAATATGACATTTTGCATTCTCATCACAACTCATATGCAAAAAGTTTAGATTACAAGTGCCCAAATTGTAATCAATCAGAGAAATGAATTTGAACTTAAAATAATTGAAAACAACTACCTGCTTACCTTATTTAATTGAGAAATTTGCACAGCCATTACACTCCAATTTACAACTTTAATGATGCTTTAATCTCTTTCCAAATTTATGGCCTAATCAGTGGAAAAAATTGCATTAAATTTAATAAAAAAACATTAGTGTGGAACTAGTTGTACACTTAATTGCAAATCCCTAACTAAATTTAATCAGTCATAAATAATGTATCAAATTCTCTAATTATGGCCCCATATCCCTTTTTAAAATTTCCAGCAACCCTAGTGATTTAGGGTTTGATTTTTCATCGATTTTTCCACATGATTTTGCATAAATTTTCTTCCTCAACATCACTAACATGTAATGTAGATCAAACACTTACCTTAATCTTCAAGATCCTATAGTGGGTCCTACTAATCAACAACCAATCTTCAAATTTGAGGGGCTGCCACTCATTTAATCCACAAGAAATTGGGAACTAGAGCCACTAACCACTTGAATCTACATTTACTAGTGATACTTTGAAGCAAAATTCACTAAATTTGGAAGTTGGGATGATGGGGGAAAGAAACCCACATTGAAGTGGAATGGGAAAGTGCTTGCACATTGGGAGAAGATGGGGATAGCTATTATATTGATATTTATATTGTTTTTTTTTGTAGTCCATGCTCCACTTAATTCTATACACATGCACTTGTCTTTGATTTTCAAAATCCTATCTGGTCCTCACGTTTGGCACATGTAAATCATTTAATTAATAATTCAGATGTCCAAATTAATTATCCATCCATTAAATATAATATTTGCATAATTTTATTACTTATTTCTAAATTAAATTCTATTTTATCTAAAATTTGTCAAAAATTACCATTAACATGATTTTTCAACCTTACACATGCAATTTTTGATTTTTCTTCACCTGTAAATCGTTGATTAATATACATCCTCATCATCCTCACATTAATATGTATTCTCATCTATTTTTCCTATTTTTTTATAATAAAATTCAATATTTTCTTGAATTTACACCTTCAGCATTACACCCCTTTAAATTTATTTTTTCACTTAAATCATTTATTTAACACACTTTAATGTATTCCCAACTTCATCCTCATATTTATATTAATAATCCACTTAGTTTCATATATTTTTCATAATAATTTTCTCATAAATTTAATTATACAACAAGTCGAACCAACAAAAGTACCAAAAATTTACAATAGCAAAATTTTACTTTTTTAAAAATTTAAAGTCAATACAAAAGAGCAACACTAGTTTGTGTTCTAGAGAAGCATGATACTAAGCTATTTCCTAGAAATTGACAGGTTCCACTAGTACTACTTTTATCGACTTTATATCCTCCAAAATCAGCATCAGAATATCTGATAAGTTCAATATCTATTCCTTTGGGATAATAAGGTCCTAGATTTGGTGTGTCAACCACATACTTAAAAATTCATTTCACTAAAGTACGATGAGATTCTCTTAGATTTGACTGAAATCTAGCACATAAACATACACTAAATAGAATATTTGGTCTAGATGCAGTAAGGTAGAGAAGAGATTCAATCATACGTCTATATTGTTTTTGATCTACAAGCTTATCTTTCTTATCCTTGTCCAGCCTTGTTGATATGCTTATTGGAGTGCTTACAGCCTTGATTTCTTCCATTTTGAACTTCTTTAACATCTCTTTAGCATATTTGGATTGGCAAATATAGTTTCCATAATCTCTTTACTTGATTTGCAATCCAAGGAAGTAATTTAATTCTCCTATAATACTCATTTCAAATTTAGCCTGCATGATCTTTGAGAAATCTTAATAGAGTTTTTCATTAGTAGCTCAAAATATAATGTCATCTATATAAATTTGAACTATCAAGATATCTTTGTCAATATTTTTGATAAACAAAGTGGTGTCAACCTTTCCTCTCTTGAATTTATGATCACTTAAGAATTTGCTTAACCTTTCATAGTAAGCTCTTGGAGCTTATCTTTAACCATATAATGCCTTGGTGATCTTATAGACATGATCAGGTTAATCATCATTCTCAAAACTAGGAGGTTAATTTACATACACTTCTTCAATTAGATATCCATTTAGAAATGCACTCTTTACATCCATTTGAAATAACTTAAAGTCCTTCTGAGATGCAAAAGTAAGTAGCATTCTAATTACTTCTAGCCTAGCTACATGGGCATATGGTTCTTCAAAATTAATTCCTTCTTCTTGGGAGTACCCCTTAGCAACTAATCATGCCTTGTTTCTTACAACTAGCCCACTCTCGTTTAGTTTATTTCTGAATACCCATTTAGTTCTTATTACATCAACATTTTCTGGTTTTGGAACTAGTTCACAAACTTTGTTTTTTTCAAACTAGTTTAGCTTTTCTTGCATTGCTATAATCCAATTTTCACCATTTAAAGCTTGATTAATGTTAGTTGGTTCTATTATAGATATGAAGGCATAATGATCACAAACATTTTGCATAGACCTTCTTATTTTGACAACATCATATATATTTCCTATAATTTGCTTTCTAGGATGAATGTAACAAATCTCAAATCAGTAAGGGGTTGATAAGTAACATTACCTACTCTTACCTCCTCTTCATTTTCTAAACTTTGTACGTCTTCATCGATGGTGCTATTCTCTTGATCCTTCAATTTGAGCTTCTTCATATTTACTATAGCTTCATCTGCATCACTATCACTCACCTTTCTTGGGGTTATATTTACTTCATCAAATTTAATATATATAGATTCTTCTATAACTTGTGTTTTCTTAATGTAGACTCTAAATGCTTTACTGTTGGAAGAGTAACCAAGAAAGATAGCTTCATCGCTCTTTGGATCAAACTTTCCAAGGTTATCTTTCCCATTGTTCAGCACATAGCATAAGCATCCAAAAGAATGGAAATATGAGATGTTTTGTTTTCTTTCTTTCCAAAGCTCATATGTGGTTTTCTTTAAGATTTCTCTTATGGTAACCTTGTTCAACACATGGCAAGCGGTACTAACTACTTTTCCCCAGAATCTTTTGGATAATTTACTTTCATTCAGCATGGTTCGTGCCATTTCTTGAATTGTTCGATTCTTTCTTTCCACAACTCCATTTTGTTGAGGAGTTCCAGGGGATGAGAAACTATGGTGAATTCCTTTATCATCACAAAAATCAATGAATCTTCTATTTTTGAATTCACCACCATGATCACTATGGATGGACATAATAGACACTTGTTTCTCATTTTGGACTAGCTTTGAAAAGGTATAAAATATTGAAAATGCTTCATCTTTGCTAGTCAAGAGAATTACCCATGTAAATCTAGAATAGTCATCCATTATCATATATAAATATCTTTTTCCTCCAAGTGTGACTATGTCTAATGGTCCAAATAAATCTATATGCAATAGTTCTAGAGGTCTGGATGTGGATACTTTATTCTTAGAATGGAAGGATGCTTTGGTCTATTTCATTAATTGATAAGATTTGCATATTTGATTTCTGTCATAGTTTAATTTTGGTAGACCAATCATGAGATCCTTTTTCCACAGAGACCTGATATTTGACATATTGATATGTCCCATCCTCTTATACCATACCCATGGATCATCATTGACTGTAATTAAACAATTTTCAACTATATATCTAGCTATACTAGGTAAATATTTCCATACCTTTTTTCGCTAAATAGTAGATCATTGTCTATACTAAATACATTACATGCAGATGGTTCAAACATAACTTTGTGACCCTTGTCACATAATTGATTGATGCTTAGCAGATTGTGCTTGAGTCCTTTTACATATAATACATCCTCTATGCATGCATTAAATAAGCCATAAAATTTACCTATTCCCTTGATGAGACCTTTATCATTGTTGCTAAATAATACTGTTCCTCCATCTAATTGCTTTAATTCTTTGAACGTCTTTTTGTTCCTAGTCATATATCTCGAATAGCCACTATCCATAAACTATGCATTTTCTGATATAGTTTTGAGACTTACCTGCATTCAAAGCAAATTTTCTTCTTACCTTGTTGGTACACAAGTATTGGGTCCAATGACATTAGTGGAAATGTGTGTAGTATAAGTGTGTGCTCATTCCTTGCATTTCCATTTCATTTTAGCACCTTTTGCTTACATCTTTTTGGCATAACAATCATAACCTTATGTCCACATTTGTTGCAGAAATAGCAAATATTTGGGGCTTTGCTAGATGCAATATATTTCATTGGTTTCTTTATCCAAGAAAAATTTATAAACTTTATAATATTTGGACAATTTTTCCTTGCTTCTGTGAGGTTCACTCCCTTGGACCATCTAGCAAACTTTTGTAAATTTTTATCACCTGACTGTTTATAGCCAAGTCCCTATTTGCTGGTTTTATTGGTCATTCTCATAAATCTGGTTACTGATTCTCTTGGATTGGAGAATTTACTCAGCATCTTATTTAATAATTCTATCTCTTCTTTCAGCACTCCAACTTCCTTTTGTAGAGATAAATTTCTTTCTACCAGAATGGAATTTACTTTCTGCCAAAATGGAATTTACTTTGACAGTTGCGTTAAAGTGTCTTTTTTTAGCAAATTTTTGGCTAAGTGATTCAAACTCACTGAAGAGAGGGTTGTATGATTGTTGTAACTCATTAAATTTTTTGCATTTAACACAAGTGCTATTTGAGCTTGAAGAGTCAAAACTGTAAGAGTAGTAAGAGTTTATCTCTATTTCCAAATTTGTTGTGCATTGTTCTTTGATGGTGATTTGATCTGTCGATTCGTTTTCCATCTGGGCCATGCAGCATATTCTTGCAAGATATCCAACCTCATTGTTATGAGCTTGTTGCAAATAAGTCTTCATCATTTACGTACATTTCTTTGGCTTGGTTTCTTGAAGACTTCTTGAAGTGTTTCTTTTCTTTTCTACCATCCTTCTCATTAATATTTACTTTTTCCTCATTAGGACACTCTGGTGATATGTGTCTGATCCCTCCATAGCTATAGCATGTGGGGAGATGCTTCTTTCTTTCTGCCACTTTCTTTTGTTGTCTAGGCTGTCTTCTTGAGGTGCTGCTTTTGTTGCTTCTTGCAAATCTTCTAAAATTTCTAACCAACATGGCCATATCATCTTCAGAGTATGATGCTGGATCACTATTGCTCTCGAGCAATACATTCTTTGGCTTTGTTGGCTCCACTCTTTTATTCTTGATTAGCTTATGTGACATTAATGAGTTGATAAGATTGTCCATAAGAAGAGTATTTAGATCCTTTGCTTCCTCTATTGCTGTGATCATCTGGTTCCATAAATCTGGTAGCGCTCTTAGTATCTTCATTACCTATTCAGAATTTGTAACTTTTTTTCCAAACCTTTTAAGGCGTTGGTAACTTTAGAAAATTGAGCATACATTTTAGATATACTTTCTCCTTCTTTCATCCTAAAATTTTCTAGTTCTCCTATCAAGATATTTCTTCTGGTTCTCTTGACTTGTGAGGAGCCTTCATAAATAGATACTAATTTATACCATATATTCTTTGTAGTAGTGTAAGAGAATACTCTATCAAACTCAGATAAGGAAAGTCCACAAAATAAAGAGTTCATAGCCTTTGCATTATTTTGGACTGAGGTAGCTTCTTCTTTGGTCCATGCATCTACTTCAGTAGTGGAAAGAGTGATTCTAACTTTAATAACCCTCCAACATTCCATGTCATTGACTATAATAAATTGGTCCATCCTTAACTTCCAGTAAGCAAAATTAGTTCCATCAAATAAGGGTGACTGGGAAGACGATTACCCCTCGGTGAATATTTATAATGAGGATGATGGGTTTGCTATTAGGTCACTACAAGTGTTTATGTAGTCTTCTTTGATAACACTTGTTGGTCCCGAAGGTTAGGCAAAGACCCAAGAGAGGAGGGGTGAATTGAGTGCGTAAAAATTATTTCTCAACCCCTTTAGGATTATTCTTCCCTCTAGCAATCACTCACTCAAACATTAAATGCACAAAATAGATAAGACAGTGATTTTGATAGTGGTTTGAGTAAACACTCTACTCCACTCTTCCAAGAACGCTTTTGTCTTAGTGTCTTGGGTTCCAATATTCCCAATAGCAGAAATACAATAGTGTCCCTGACACTTTTCTAGATTCCAACTCTAGTAGGCATAAACAAGTGTCTCTGATACTCTTCTGGATTCTAGCTCTAGGGGGTGTAATCACAGTGCTCCCAGCACTCTTCTAGTTTTTAGCTTGAGGGAGCATTTACAAATAGCTCTTGTCTGCATTCAGATAGTCACGGCTCTTCTTGAGTCTAGTGACAACCACTAGCTTAAGGAACAAGAACTGAATATCAGAACTTTAAGCACAGAAATTTCTCAATAAGCACAAGGAAGGTTTTTGAAAGTTGAATACAGAAGTGAATAACCTTCCCAAAGGTAGTTAAGAGCCTTCAAAGAAAGTTGAGGAAGGTTTGGATGCAAGGCTCTTGACTCTTGAAGAATTGTAGAAGGTTTAGCTCAGATCAGCAAATGCACTCAAGAAGGTTTGAATGATTTTCTCAATTGCTTTGTTAGTTCCTTTTGCTCCAACGATGGTCCATTTATAGTTACTTTGAATTTTAATTCTTAGTGGTAGGTGAAATCCATCAATGACAGAAGTCAATCTAATTGGTGCATTTTGAATTCTCTAACTTTTTCTTATTCCTCATATGCTAAAATGTCTGCAGCTTTGACCTTGGAGAAGATGTTTTCTGGTTTCTCAATAAGCTCTGGTTGAGGTATTACTGTAGTGGCTACTGCTTTCATCTATATAGAAAGATCATTATTAATGCTGAGCGAAGACCAACAATTCGTTCAGACCATTGCTCATCTTTTACTTATGATAGATGAAGTATCTATCCAGTTGTCCATAAGATAATTTTCTTCATCTTTGTCTTTCGTAAGTGACAAATGAATCATTCCTTCTATTGCTGTTAGATGAATTTCACCATTCAAGTTCTTTGTCTGTTGCATCATATAAGTATAAATGTCTTGTTGCTTCAGAGATTCATCTGTTGGGTTTGTCTGTTATAAGTAACAGACAAAGTGTTGATTTGTAGATGGATTTTCTTCACGCCTTCGTCTAATGGAATATTTCTCCGCTTTGTCTGTTAACAATAGCTGATCACTGACAAATCTTTTCTTTGCTCTTTGCTTCTTCCACTTTGTCTGCTGATAATAGATGATCATTGGCTCACTTGAGATAGACGAAGTTTCTGCTCTCCCATATGATTCTTGCTTCTTGGCTTTGTCTATTGATGACGGATGAAGTCTTTTGTTCTGCAGCCAAGTTCTTTTCATTTGTGCTTTGTTTGTTATAACACAATGTCTTTTGCTTCTTTACTTGCTCAAGCCTTGTCGCCATGGAATATGTTTTCTATGCTCATTTTTCTCTAAGACCTACAACTTGATTTTGCATACTAAAACTTGATAACAACCATTATTACATAATCTTTAATCAAGTTTTGTTTGTCATCAAAACCATGCATTTATGTCAACATTTTGAACATTGATTAGGGTCATCATATAAAACTAATAACATGTATGTGACATTTGACAATAGTTAAGTTTAAAATGATAAAAATCACTGTTGTCTACAATGCTGGACTTGATCTTTTGTCTAATTTGCTATAGATTCTTTATACACATTTATCTCATTGACTAAACCATTTCTTTTGAAATCTTTGAATGCTTAGCATAAGTTTAGGAAACTAAGTATGCATTGTTTAATATGAACTCAAGAATTCATTGTAACTACATGTTGAGACAAGCATTAGATGAGATAAAAGAAAAACATGAGTAAAAAGTCATTGTTTATAGGGGGGATAACACCTCTATGAATCAAAAAGAAAATAAGTTTGGGAGTGTGATAGTAATATAACCCAAGTAATAGGGGGGATCACATCTTTATGAATCAGAAAGAAAATAAGTTTAGGGGTGTAATAGTAATATAACCCAAGTAATAGGGGGATCACATTTGGGAAAAGAAGATAAAAAAGAGAGCAACGTGATAGTAATAAAGCCCACGAAATATCAAATGCTCATCTAAAGTAGTGTCTTTGGTTTAATTTATGAATTCTCAGAGTTGCATTGAATATGTATTACTCAGTTGCTTGAATTAATTTAAGTGTGCAAAAGATGTAGATTGAAATAGCTATAATTCTTACGCATGCACATGGAATCTAAGGTGGAAAAGAAAATGCTCAGGTTAAAAATTAAGACATATATGATATCTAAATAGTTTCCTCTTAACTATGCTTATTTTATGGAGGTTTTTGATTAATGACCTAGATCGATGTTCATTGTGTCCTATGTGAGTTTGTGTGTTTCTATTTTACTTAAGGATGAGCAAATAAGTAAGTTTGGGGGTATTTAATAAGTGAATATCATTTACTTACATTACATATGTTCAAGCTTAGTTATTTATAGGATGAGAAAATAAGTAAGTTTGAGGGTATTTAATAAGTGAATTTCATTTACTTACATTATATATGTTCAAGCTTAGTTATTTGTAAATTCTTGTTACTTTTAGATTATTTCATACTTATTTGTTGAATTTTCTAGGTGTTTTGAAGATGGAAAAGAAGAGAAAATGGAAAGAAAAGATGAAGCTCAAAGGATATAAAAGAATAAAGTTGTAAAGGAGCTAAAAATAAAAGTTGCAAGTGAAAATCAACCTGGCACCCCTGGCACCAGGATCCACTATCACCACTGGCCGGACAGCAAGGTGGCACCACTCCTTAATTTTAGTAGATTTTCTACTAAGTGCATAGATTGAAACCCGCACACCTAACAAAATGATTTTACTTTTAAAAGAACGAACCCAAGTTAAGTATTAAATCTAACATTCCACTAACAAAGGGGTATCATCTAGTGGTGAAATTGGATCCTTAGAACTTTGCATTTAGCTAATCTTCCTACATTATTATTAGTTATTGATTTACCAATTATTACTCCATATTCATTTAGTTATAAATACACTTTTTTAAAGCTAGGATAGTTTAGTAACTAAAATTAATTAAGTTGGTTTGGTCATTCTGTGTGGGATCGACCCTTGCATTGCACACTAGACTGCTATATGTCCGTACACTTACGAGGAATTATAATTTGAACCATCATAATATAAGACTTACGTTAAAGCATATCTAAATGTGTGGGGAAACATAATTGAGAACACACAAGCAAGCATAAATTAATCAAACAGAGAGCACAAGATTTATGTGAAAAACCCTTCAACTCAAAAGGGAGAAACTATGGGAGAGAGATAATAAATCTATTATGAAATATAGGTTGCAGAGATATATTCAAGATATATCACACACATCTCATGGAATGCCTCGCACACATCCTTGTTCATTGCAAACTATGCCGCAAGGGTACGACATCAAGCTTTGTAATAAAATGATGAGTGAATATCATCTCCATAGGGACTGGTGATTGTAATTAGTCACTAGCTATTACAGTGCATAATCCCAATTTTATCTGGAAAATTAAATAATACAAATTTAAATAAGAGATAGAAATGGACAGGTTCTTGATGGAAAGAAATCAAGTTATAGAAGCATCTAGAGGATTGACTTCACTTGTGTTTCAATCATGGTCTATTCAACTTAAATTGTATTGATTGTTTTTATCAATTTATAGATCAAGAATCATAATGCACTTAACCCCCTCTTCTAATTACTATGCTAAGTACCTATTCTCAATATGCCAATTTCAATATTCCTATAAAAATTAAAATATTAAGAATGCATTAAGACTTATGGTTCCTTTGAATAATTTCACATAAACCAGAAGCTTTCCCAAGTCATCTAGCATTACATGTCATAATGTTTAGATGTCATCCAGAATTACCTCTCTCGAGTTTCAATCCTAAATGCAATATCATTCAACAAATGGCTAGTAGATTGAAAGCAGTAATCACACAACATTATGAATAAATTAATAAACTCAATAGCATAGCTCATTGATTAAACCATGACTTCAACACAAGATCTCTCTCTCCTCTAGAAAGAGGAGTTTAGCTACTCATAATAAAAGAAGAATCCATAAAATATTCATATATCAATATCAAAATTCAGATTCTAACTTTAATCCAAGTTACAGATGATGAATAAGATGTAAAACCCCAAAGAAATGAGGATTAAAGTGAAAGCAAACTCTTCCAGGTGGCGCTTGGCTTGTGTTACAGCTTGAAGTTTCTTCCTCCCCCAAAAACCTCTCTAAGAATCTTTAAAAATGTTTCCTAAACTCCCCAAGATGTCATCTAGGGCAACCTCTCTTTGCTTTATACTTCTTCTCATGAATATTTGTCATTTTGCAACATTTCCAAGCAATTCTAGAAAATTCATCATCATTCCCAAGCAATCTCAGAAAATCCAAAATCTTATCCCTAGCTTCAGTGCTGGAGCATTAAAAAATGGATGTTGTGGCATCAAAATGCACTTTTCCTTGATTCAGGATGGATGCCATAGCATCAAAATGGATGTTGCGACATCAATGTTGCTAGAACATTACTTTCTCTTTGGTTTGAAAGGATGTTGCAGCACCAGAAAATGATGTTGCGGCATCAACGCTACTGGAAAGAAGGATTTTGCCTTGGTTTGCATGGATGTTGTAGCATCAAAAAGTGATGCTGCGGCATTAAAGCTGCTAGAAACTTGTGTTTTTCCTCAATTTTGGAAGGATGTTGCAGCATCAAAGCTGCTAGAAACTTGTGTTTTTCCTCAATTTTGGAAGGATGTTGCGGCATCAAAGCTGCTGGATTGAGGGGTTTAGCTTGAGCCTGTATGGATGCTGTGGGATCATAATTGTTGCCTTCAAAACTCCAATGCTGTAGCCACAAAAAAGATGCTACATCATCATGTTGTTGGCGTTTAATTTCTCCCCTTTTTTAGCAACTTGTTCATCATTCCAATTTGTTCACTTTGCTTCTTTTCCTTATTCATGTTTTGTGTATATTTTTCTTCTTTTGTGCATTCATGTGCTTGCGATCAAGCGTAAACATATAAACCAAGAACATATCAAAGTTGTGATGAGTGGATTTTATTCACTCATAAGATACGTTTTTATACTTAGATATTTGTTATTCTTATGCAATTGTGTGATGATTTTGATACGTATG
>JAYJMB010006152.1:0-11302 GCA_036873735.1 Pouteria campechiana | reverse complement strand
GTAAAGAAATAGCACTATACCATTGGCTGCAGCTGTTGAGCCTTATGTATTATGATGAATTACACTTTTCATGAAGAATTTCATTTATCCATAAAGCTGAACTGACCCATTCATTAGATGATAATTACATCTTTATCATTATATGAATAAAGAGATGGTGCAGGGTGATTGCTTGATGATAATATCCAGTCAATAATTTGTTCGTGACATGCACTCTCTCACATACTACATGGACGGTGTGGGGAAATGTTTCACATCGCATGTTATGAACAATGAGATACCAAAGTTTTAGGAACTATATTTGTACAATTTGATAGTTGCATTGATTTATCTGTTTCATTGAGAATAGAGAACTTGATGCCATATTTGGTGGCTAATGTAGAGCATTTTAGCTGCCTTAACTAGAGCCATTAGGCTTGTGTGTCATTATGCGTAATCATAATTGTCTTGTATAATTGACAAACATGCAATTTTCCTTTGAACTGAATCCTGAGCTTTGGTTCTTATACAATGAGCTTTTGATTTGTAAAGGGCATGTCTGTGCATCTGGGCTTTACTCTTGGAGACCTTAATAGACCAGTCATTCCATTTTTTTTTTAAGATTTCTTCTCTCTTACAGCTGTGCTCATTGGAGAATATGTAGCAGTAGCTCTTCTAACATTTTCTGGTCTAAAATCTATAAAACAATGCATGGGAACTGCCACCAAGTGATTCTAAGAGTTACAAAAGAGGGTCCTGAACTTGGAGAATTTGTTGCGGCCGAGGAGCCTGTGAAAGAAAAGGTCAGACTTTCAACCTTACTCTCTTTGAATGAAGTGTGTATTTATATATTTTTTCTGATGGGAATAGAATATACTAGCCTAATGAAGATGCAGGTCTCATAGTGGGCTATTTATCCAGTCATTCTTGTTTTTCATTACCTAGAAGGCTTTTTTATATTTTTGTAAGTCATGCTGGACTACAATGTATAGAAGGTACCAGTGCAATGAATTATACATCCATGTCATGACAAGCATTTGACAATAAGACTGGAATACCTTAGCAGTCTTATAGATGATTGGTAGCTATGTGGTTTTTGGAAATGCATCTAGGAGCAAAAAGCATCGATTTTTCCAATTTATGGCTCATGTACTGCAGTTTAGATACACTATGAATCATTGTTCGTATTATTAATAAATATCTATTTATTGGTGGCTTGAAAAAAAGATATTATTATTTTTATTGGAGATATTATCATTTTTTTCAGAAAATTTATCGATAAAATAAAAAAATTAGAAAAATAAAAAAAAATTAAAACAATTTTAGTGAAACTTTGTAATAAATTATAATAAATATAAACATATTTGAAAAGACTTTACAATGTATGCATCTAACAATGTCTAAAAAGAACTTTACACATTTAAAACCAATCAGGAAACATATTTATAAATTTTAGAAAAAAATTATTTTTCACAATTATTTCAAAAATAATCATTTAAAAATCTATGAAAAATAAAAAATTATCCCAACATTTTTTTCTAGTTATATTTATAATCCTATGATACTAACTATGAATTAATATACCATATATAAATTTATTAGTTATTTATTTAATAAAAATTATATTTAATATTAAAATTTAAAGTTTAAAAAATAAAAAATCTATATACATATGTTTCATACAAATTATTACTTTAAATATCTAGTTTTAGAGCTTTTATCATGATTCAAATATTATTTTTCTAAAGAAATAACATTTTAGGCTTTTCCCTAAAATTCATAATTTTTTTAAAAAATCTTGTTGAAAATAGCTTTTTTTTAGCAAATCTAACACCTAATCTATGCTTTTATACACAAGTATTGGCTTATTTGGGATGAATCAAACGATTTGGAGATTTTCTCCAAATCGTATGTTCATCCCCAAATCCCCAAATCGGACAGATTTTTATGCTTAAATCGCAAATGGAGTTTCAATTTTGATGCCATTTTGAATAGAAAAAATAAGATCTAGTTACAAAAATCATGGAATTTTTTACCTTCAAAGCCTTCTAATGTCCGACTCAAAAAATTCCTTTTCAATCTTCCAAATGTAGTTATTCTCACCCAAAAATGCAAATGAAGCTTTCGATTTGGCTGTTAGAATGTAGAAGAATTGATTCCAGATGAAAAAAATAGTCATAGCAGGGTGTAGGGCTCTCACAGCTTCCGAATAGGTGCACTGTCTATGTCTGGAACAACATTATCGATGTATTTATCGATAATATCGTCAATTTATCGATATCATTGATAAATTGGGTAAACTACCTACATTATCGATTTCAAGTGCATTTTTTTATCGATAATCTCTTAAAACGATATTATCGAACGATAATATCGTCAATAATATCGATAATATATTCGTTGCTATGAATCAGAAGGTGCCTTTGTTTTTGTTTAGCTATTGGAATGAGTATTTGCAGTTTAGTGGAATTTAAATTACAAAATGCAATTCGCTAGCATGTGCATAGGAATTAATTAAGAATTGTATTCATGACAGAAGTCAAGATTAAATTATCCAAACTGTAGATGTTTCACAAACAAAATTGCACATAGCTCATTGACTGACTAGAATGTGATTAGGAATTAATCAAGAATTGCATTCGCGACAAAAGTCAAATTAAATTGACCAAATTGTAGATGTTTCATGAACAAAAAAATAATGTATAGATCATTTGACTGTCACGTTGATGGATATCTAATAATGGTTAAAGACAAAATTTTCCAGTTGTTTTCAACTCGCAGAACATGGTCTTTCAGATGCCAAAATTTTTTGACCTCTTCCTAAATTAATAAATGACTATCAGATGTATTGATCTTATCTAGAAATATGAATTGCTGGATGACATGTGCAATGTCATATGATTATGGTAGATGCACAATTCCTGTTGTTGTATCCTGAAAATGTCTTGGTAAAATATACTGCAAATTCTGCGGGTGTTCTAAAAGCAATTCGAAAGATGAGCAATAATTTGTTTGATGTTTTCAGGTAGCAAAGAAATTGACAAATCCAGTTGAAATAATCTGGAATTCTTTCAGCCTTGTGTTCTTGGCTGTAAGGAACCTCTTGTGCAACTGGAAAGAATAAAAAATGGGAAAACAGAGCCATTCAGTGACATGACAACATACAATTCTTCTTTATACTTTACGTTTGTTACTTCAAATGTAGATGAGAATTGCATATCCTGTAGCTAAAGAAATAGGGATAATAACTCAGTGCTGCCAGCAGGCCCAAATAGCTTCTCTTGGACATGAAAAACACTGACCTTTCTGTTGTCCTTTCCCATGCAGGTTGTAAGTTCAGATGGAAAGAAAGTGAAGCAATTGCATCCATTGCAGGATCGTGGAGTATACATAACATATACCAACTGTTAGTTGGAAGTTGCTATTAGATGCTCAACCAACTATTTTTCTGACATTTCCCCTCGTAGTTGGAGTTGCTGTTTGACACTTGGCTTGTTCTTATGAATTTCTTCCTGTGTTCTGTTCTGCATTCTCTCTTTTTAAGTGTTCAAGGATCCAATTAGTAAATCCTCTTCTCTATGCAATTAGGTAGCATATACTTTATTCTGTCATTTAGACTTGTGATATGACTTTTCATTTTTCCCTTGGGTGGACAGAGTAACAACTGTTGTGGCCTGAAGAATGCCAAATGTAAAGACTAACCGCCTCAAATATCCCAATGGATGGGAGTTAATAGAATCTACTCTTCGTGAGCTAGAAGCAAAGATGAGAGAAGGTCAGTTGATACAATTTGAGGTTTGCTAATCTACTTTATGCCATTTGTAGAACACATTGAATCGAATTAAGTGTTAATTGGTACAAGGCTGTTGAGGTGGTGGTAAAGATGCTACTGAATCAGGCATAGACTACCAAGTTCTACCAAGTTCCTCTCGGCCTTTGTGGAGATCCAAAACATAGCCCAATTTTGTTGTGGGGGGCAAAATGATTGTGATGGAGGCAGACATTGTATTCTAAAACTGATTGTAGTGAAGTGTGTTTTTTTGGATTCCTTTGATGAAAAGTCTATTCTATAAGTTTGATGGTTAAATTTGTAGAAAATGGATGCTATGTAGTTTTAGGTGATTGGATTTACGTACTTATCACTTGTTTGGTTCTCCTATGCTCCAAATTGCTATCTTTTGGAATCTTCATTGATTTCTTTGTTTTTTTTTTTTCTATCATAGCTACATATACTTAGGAACTTGTTTGGAAAATTTTGATATCAGTTGTTAACAAGTGTAAGTTCTATCAAATTTTTTTTATTTGTGTTGCATATAATGATTATTAGTAATTAAATTACTTTGTTGCATATAATGATTATAGCCTATAGTAATGCATCTAGGCAACCCAATTTTGTAGCATTTATGAATTTTAAGCAGCCAAGTAATGATTTACACGTAATATTATAAATAACCAAATTATGCTTTGCATATATGTATTACACGAAAAGAAATAATGCCTTGTATACAATATTAAAGGAAATCCAATGTTTTCTTATATATAATAATTATAAGTAATCAAATGTTGCCTTGCATGTAATAATTATGAGTAACCAAATATTATCTTATTTATAATTATTATAAGCAATTAAATGTTGCCTTGCACATGATGATTATAAGCAACCAAATATTGTCTTGCATATCAGAACTGTACATAATAAAATATCAATTAGTTGTTAATACACATATGCCAAGAGCATTTGCAACCAGATTGCAAAGAATTTATTTGAATATAAATAATTTTTAACAAAGAAATCTAATATTTTTGCAACAAAATCTTTGGTTGGCAAAAGTCAAATTTCTTGTAGTTTAATATGCATATCTGAATATATTAAACTCTGGACACATCAATTCTGGACAAATCAACTTCACCTTGACATATTCAAGAATAAAGCGGAACGGAGAGAAACAACACCTCATTGCATGATCACCATACTTGCTTTGACACTATATATCATATATACAATCATATAAATACAAACGAAAAAAGGTTGGTTTATTTCTTGATAAAAATGTGTATATATGGTGCAATGGAATGCGTTCCTTCCCAATCATACCAAGTCAGCCACAGCTTCGCCATCGACCACCTTCGAAACAGGCATCACATTTGCATAGACCGCATCATGCTGTTGAACAACGAGCACCGACGATAACACTCCGTGGCCGGAAGAGGCTAAGATGTCGCCAATGGGGCCTAGCTCTGCATGCTCAGCTACACGCTCTGCCAGCTCCGCCACCATTGCCGATGGAAACCGGCCTCTTCCCACCACGATTAGCTGGTATTGTCTGCTCCTCCCAACCTCCAGCACGCTCTCCACAATGTTCTCTGTCTGCCTCTCCTCATATCCTGCCATGCCTTCCCTCCTCCGCTTGAATTCCCTCAATTCCATATCATCCAGCTCCTAATACATATAGATTGCATGGAGCCAATGAACATGTTAGACTTTAATCAAATCTAAGATTCTCCACTTGATTTTCATATATACCAACAAATTCAACTGTTTTGAGGCATATATGGCCGTAATGTCAATATTTGCGACATGTTTAGTACAAGGGAAAAGAAAGGTAAAAGAACCATTTTGGAAAAGGACAGATAAAAACCAAAATTTCTCTACTTTACATACATCGATTGATAATTAACCAACCTTTTCACAATATTACGTACATTTTCTTTTAAAAATCCTACTAATTTTGCCTTTATCACGGATCTCCTACGTTTTGTCCAGCTCTTTTACTTTTTCTCAAACCAAACACCCAATTAGATTTAGTTCGGCAATTAGAGAAAATTCTTCTTATGTATTCATCTAAACTATAAGTTGATTAGAAGAATTATCAATAAGAGTCAGGATATTACTCACCTTCTCCCTCTGGAGATTCATGGAAGCCGTGGAGAAGCTGTAGTTATTCTCGGCACTCTTCTCAGGAGATGGTATGAGCTTGACGCCATTAGCGATGGCGCCCTCTGAGCCAACAAATCTCACTACTTTAGCCCTGACTCCCGGATGCTCTGCCATTCTACCAACCAGCTCCAATGCCTCCCTATCGTCAGGCCCACCAAAGAACAGCAAGCACACACCATGAGCAACATCGCCTGGCTTGTTCTGCTGCTCTCCACCAAGGCCACGATCCACCAGCAGCCCCACCGAGCATTGCGCCTCCTTCAACACTCTCTGGTTCACCCCCCTCCAACCATGCCCTGCATTCTCCATCACCACCTCAGCACCAGCACCAGCACTCTCCTCTCCCCCTGTTCTCTTCGCATACTTGTGGAATGGCAGGATCATCATTGCCACCGCCTTCTCCTCTGCTACACTACAAACGTCGTCCTGCATGCTTGTCAGTGCCGACACGGCGGTCATCGGCCGGACCTTCACTCGGCCGAGCTGCCCATAGGCCTCGAACGCCACTGACACGCCACCGTCATTGGTCTCCTTCCGCAGCGGATTGCGGAAGGGCAGGCCGTTCTTCCGGGCCCGGAAGACCATGGCGATGGAGGAGGATCGCTCGGTGAGCTCAACAAGGTGCATGATGTAGAGCTTGAGTGGAGATTTGGAGGTGCCGCGGATGGTCTCGATGAGGTTGATGGTGGAGGGGATGTTGTGGGGGCCATGGATGCAGGACAGAATGCGGAGCTCCTTGCTGCTTCCGCTGTCTGGGGACTCGCTCTGGAGCTTCCGGCGGTTGTAGGCGGAGCTCCGGGCTGGCTTATACATGGCCATGACAATGGGAGTGGTGATGAAGGTGGTGAAAAGAGCCATCAGAACTAGGATTGCGAACATCTCGTCGTTGAGAACCTGTTCACAATCCAAAAGCCAAGCAGCATGAAATATCATGGGATATTGAGAATCGATATTGAAAGTTTTGATTTCACATCCGAGCTGAGGAAGCCCAGTTCTCACTTTTCCTTTCCTTTTTTATTTTTATTTCGCTTCTTAATTCTACTCCCCAATACAAGTTCTCCATAAAACAGCACAGGGAAACATGAAATAACTATGTAACAAAACAGATGGGGGTCATTCGATGAAAAATGCAAGATTCTAACACAGACTGTATTATTTTCAATTTTTTCATCATCGATTTGGATTGGAGCATTTTTAAGTTGTGGATTTATTGGGATTGATCTAACTGCTTAGGCAGAATCAAAATTTTAAAAACCAAATGTATAATTCATAAATAAAAATAAAATAATTAGCATCTTTGATAGACTGAAGCACAGCACATCCAATGTTCTCTTTTGGTGGGCCAAGTTGTACTCCGTTGTAAACTAATTGACATATGCTAAAGCAAAGATGGCATGGAATGAACGTGTGAATTATGAAAAATCAATTGCAATTTCGCGATCTGTGGTTGGAGCGATTCTTTAATCAGCATAGCTGTAGATTTAGATACATGGATGCAATGATGCATGCATGAGCAGATTGCACCATCTTCTGCGAAGCATCCTAAGAAGCTGCATGGTCAATCCCTCCAATCAAATCGAATCCAACAGGTGGCAGTATAGAAATTGAAGGAAACACCAGAAGCTTCGTTTGCAATCGTGAGAGGGTTGAAAACGGCCCAAAACGCAGACAGTCTTCTCCTCTCCTTTTTCTGTGTATGTATATTTTAAAGGGTTGATTGCGTATCAGCTAATCAGCACCCTGATATACATACCGAAGGAAAGAAAAGTCTTCCATCCTCGTCATTGGCATGACTTCGATGCCACTCTTGCATAATTTTCAGCAGCTCACATCAGGGGATACAGCTTTTGTTATCCCTGGACGCCAACAGTAAAAGCCGCTTTCGGAAGATGGAAAACACGTGATTCATGGTTGGAGGCCTATCACCTCAACAGCTACATTGAAAGCTGATTAAAAACGACTGTTTTGTTGGGAAACAAAAGCTTTCCCATGCAGGGATGCCATCCCAGTCAAAACTTCCCTTTAGGAATGCTTTATAAACAATTATGAATCCTTATAAAGCATGAATCATCAATAACCACGTCTATGTCGAGTCTAGTTTTAATGATTTCTGCTTTATAAGTATGATTTAATTTGATATGGGCATCTTTAACAGTACGAAATGGACTCTGATAGTATGATTTAATTTGATATGGGTTACCTTTAACAGTATGAAATGGACTCTGACCTCTCACTATTTTTGGGATGCTATTGTCACTTTCTTTCTCGTGGCATCTTTGACATTAGGAGATGAACTCTCTTTCCCTATTTTTGGGGATCCCTTTGCCACTTTCTCCGTATCTCAAGGATGTTGATGCCATTATCATTTGTTTCCCACGTTATGAACCTCTACGTGACAACTGCAGAACCCATCAATTCTACATTTCCAATGGATAATTACAAATTTATCCAAATTTATTTTATTTTATTTTTATTTAATTATATATCTGTATATCTATATATATTTCTGTTAACATAATCTCTCTATAGATATAGGTGAGGTGAAAATTAAGAAATTATAGATTGCATAAGATTCAAATCATGATGATTTTTGAAATTATAATAATTAAATATATATTGATAAATACAATTTTAAATTTAATTAACATATCAATAAAAAATAATTAAATTATTTGACTCAGGGTGTAATATTTGTAAAAGAGTAATTAAATTGGAGCGGTCGGTTTGGAAAGGATGCTAGCGCCGTTGGCGGCTCTCACTGCCACGTGGGTAAGGATCCAACCACCAAAAATGAGGCCGCCGCCAACAACCGACTCTCAACATCCTTTCGAAAGCCCGCCAACGCACGTTCACCACGTGGGTGCGTTGGCGCGTAGGACACAGCACGAAAACCGGCCCAGGTTAGCACAGCTCTGGAATGCGCCGGAGTAGGCGACTACCTTGGTGCACGTTAGCCATGCACAACGGGCTCTGAAAATACTAATCTCATACATAAATACATACATACCTTCTTCTCCTTGCCGATGTTGAGGACGATGAGCTCCACCAGCCCTTTCGTGTTCATCAGCACTCCCATCGTCAGCGCCTCCCTCGCCGGCATCTTGTTCAAGATCGCCGCCAAAAATGTACCGAAGATCTTCCCGAAGCACGACGTCGCTATCACCAGTGCCAGCAGGCCCCACGCCTCCGCCCCCTTGATCGTCGCCACGTTCGTCTTCAGCCCGCTCGACGCGAAGTAGAGCGGGAGCAGCAGCCCCGACACGAAGTCTTCTATCCTCTCTATCAGCCTCCCGGCAAAGTCCCCTTCCTTCGGAATCGTCAGCCCGAACACGAACGCCCCGAAGATGGCGTGGATTCCGATCAAGTCCGTCATGAATCCCGACGCCAGCACCCCCGCCAGCGCCAGCGCCACCCAAAATTCGCTGTCGCTCGCCGACGCCCGTCTCGCCACCCACCCCATCACCGGGCGGACCACCAGCATCATGAAGACGACCAGGGCCACGCCGCAGAGGAGGACCCAAAGAGACACGATGGGGCTCCGGTGGGGGCCTCCGTTTCCGTCGCCGGAGAGCGCAACGGCCAGGGCTAGGAGCACCCAGGCAACAACGTCGTTGAATGCGGCGGCGGCCATGGCGGTCTCTCCGATGGAGGTGGTGAGGAGCTTGAGCTCCGCAAGGATGCGGGCGAGGACGGGGAAGGCGGTGATGGAGAGGGCAACGCCCATGAAGACGAGGAAGGGGCCGTAGCCAGCGGAGTCGGCGCCTTCGATGGTGCTGCGGAGGACGAAGGCGATGCCAATGCCGCAGATGAAGGGGAGGGAGATACCGGCGGCGGCGATGGTCCCTGCCTTCTTGCCGCTGCGGCGGATGGAGTTGAGGTCGAGCTCGAGGCCGACGAGGAAGAGGAAGAAGAGAAGGCCGATGCTGGCGACGGTTTCTAGGATTGGGGTGCTCCAGGAGGGGAAAATCCGGTGGAGGTATTCCTTGTTACGGCCCAGCACGGATGGCCCCAGCACAATCCCGCCCTTTAAACAAAACAAACACAGGTAATGAGTTAACTTCGATGAATTTTTGGGTGATATTGCAGGGGCCACCTTAATCCTTCTTTGTTCTGATCATGATCATGGTGAGCCCTGGGCCACTTGCTGCTTGTGGAGTCCGCTACAATCCTTCTCATTCAAAAGTTGAGCCTGGGTATTGGCAATGAATTCTAGAATTCATGTTTTGCATCATCTAAAAGAATGTGAACTGCCCAGGCATTTTCGCCATTTACCAAACGTGCAGATTAGGGATCTGTTCGACCAAAAACTCAGCTGAGCAACGTCAGAAGCCATGCCCAGGTCATCACGGATGGGTCGACTGAGTTCTGGGTTTGTTCCCAGCTCTCCATTTGACAGGATGAACGGATTGGATTGGAAACGCAACTTGGACCTACATAACTGGATGATTGATGCGTGCGTGTGATGAAATAAGGTGTTTGTGTGGAAGGAATTTAATAAAAAGGGGAAGGAACGTACAAGAATCTCAGCGATGACTTTGGGCTGACGGAGTGGCTTGAGAAGGAAGGCGAAGAATCGGCTGACAAGGAGGATGAGCAAGGTCTGTATGATGAGGAGTGGGAAGGCGAAGTGGAGAGGATTGTCTCCTTGCCATGCCCCATTCGAAGACGTCTTGATCGACGTTATGTTCACACCCATATTCTCTCTCCTCCTCTATCTATCAAGGGAGGGAGGGAGGGCTAGCTAAACTCTTCTTCCCCGTCTCCTCCTTTTCTCTACTCTTCTTCTGTTGAAATTAAGTAAGACAAGCAAGCGTGAGCGAGTAGAGGGCCTTTTGCAGGAGTTTTCTTTTCTTGGGGGCCGCCAGAGCAAGCGAGAAAGTGGGAAGCGTGTGAATGGGTGCTTTTGAATCTGGAATCTTGTGTATGTGGATGCGGGTGGGCACCCTTTCCCTTCTTTATAACAGGATGGCGGTCATTCAAGAACACCACAAACTAAATAATTGCTCAGAAATCGAGCGTCATCGATCCCTCGATGCCCGGGTCAAAAGAAAAGCAGAGCCCTTTTCCGACACGTATGAGGCCGGGGCGTGGACCGAATCCCGCGTTCTGCCACCTCTTGCTATCATGACTGCAATCATTTTCCACGTGGCTGTGGACGGTGGATCTACGCCGTCCATCCAATGAAGTTGAAAACGGAGAATTTTGTGCTATTGCTGTGGGGCCGACCGATGGGTCTCTCTCTCTCTCTCTTCATGGAAATGATAGGATGGACTTGAGAAGAGGAATGTGCAAAGATGGATGGATGGGCGTATGCTGCTTCGAATTTTCTCAGCAGCAGCGTGTTGTCGTGAAAGGCTGCTAGCTACTGCCAAGTCACGGATTTCA